>JAFIDM010095284.1:1009-22047 GCA_023159025.1 Thereuonema tuberculata | reverse complement strand
CATATCCCCAAGACATATAATATTATTAATTGAATTAGAAATATCAGTTAAATTTTGATTTAGTTCATAAATAAATTGCGTCTTATTTGTCACCGGTGGCTTATAAATAATGTATAATACAATTGAATTATTATTGTTAAGAGTTATTTCACATAGTAAGCTTTCATACGTGACAGAGACACTATTTTTTTGTTCTATACAATATTTTTGCCTATAGAACATTACAATTCCACCTCCTCTACTTCTATATTATGACTTCTATAATCAAAAAAGTGTTTTGTGAGGTTTTTATTTATATTTTTTTTTACTTTGCAGATATGCATTACTTTTTATCTTTCTTCCACTTTTTCCGTTTTACTCAAATTCCAAAATACAACGTAATTTTTTTTTTTTTTATGTATGCAAAAAAAAAAAAAAAAATACCTTGCATTGCTTAAATTTCAGTGATTTTAGAGTTTTTTCGAAGTATATTAAAACACAAGATTTAAAACATCATTGGGTTAAGCTTCAGAATATGGTATCCCAATGGCTGCCCGAAAACAGCCGGCGGCCATCGCTGTATTTTGAATATTGCGGATAATGTGAAATGAACAATTAACTAGTAAAAAAAACAGTTATTTCAAAACGTTTTTTTACGATCTTTTACTAGAAAAACTAACTATCATCTGGCTAGCTGTGATCTTGAGATAACAATATGCACAAAGTCACCACAGCGGGCGGTCAATGGGGGTCAAATCTTTTGAAGTTTAACCTTTCATTGTATATATTAGCAAATTAAAAAAAAGTGTAAAATTTTTAAAATAAGTTAACTAACGAAAGCCACTTTAGTTACAGTGATAACATGATAGAAATTTCCTCTTTTGACGACCTAACCTAATGGAATTGAGAAACAAAATAACTCACTTGTCAGTTTCATTGTGCTATGCTTCATTGGTATCGCATACATCAATTAACTTGCGAACTCATTTTAGCGAATTGTTTGATAAATTTGTCAACAACAAAATTTGCCATTACTTAGTATCATGAAAAATAATTGAAAACTGTTTCCTGTTTGAACAATATTTTCAAAATTGTTGCAGATACAAAGTATTTAAATACATGAATAAAAAAGACGTTCAACGTGAATTCGTAGAATTTCTTGATAATGAAAAAGTTGAATTTCCTCTTCTATAAGCTAAAGTTTTATTCAATTGAAATCCATTGAAGAGATTAACTGATCAGTTTAAGCTCTGATTCCCTTTAATCCCAGGATAATTACATATCATCCATTAAATAATATTTTTGACAGGATTCAACAAATTGATTTAGGGATTTTGATAATCGATGAATAATCTCTTATGCTGTTTCTAGAAAGAAACAGACAAAATACAAAGATTCAGAAAATAACGATAATTATCTTGGTATCAACTAAGACGCCTCCCTGACTTTCCTCCCTCAAGAAAATAGACTTAAACCAAAGTTCCGATGAACAGACTGGACAACTGCTTAATAACAATTGATAATTTGTTTTAATATTATTTGTTTACTGAGTTATTTACTGAAAACTATCTGGTTGCCACTGTATTCTAAAACTTACTCCCAAAATGATAAAACTACTATTTCAAATTCCAAAACAATCAATTACGATAAATGATGCAAAATCCCATTGAACTATTTCTTATCTTTATTTTCTTAGAGAACAAACATAAAAGCATCATCGCATTTTTAATTTCAAACGATTTAAATTAATTCTACTACAGTTAGAAAATAAAGTAAAAAAGAAACCTTCGAACTAATGTTGTAAATAAATCTTTCAGTTATTTTTAATTTTTTTTAATCCGACAGCTCTTCAATCTAAATTATACACTTTAGTGATTCTCTTAATTCTGTATTTTTCAACAATGTTTTCTACATTTTCAGCGCTTTTACCTTTTTTTTACTAAAAGATTTTTCTTATCTCTAAGACTGCAATGGCCGCAACCTGTTGGCTGCTCTATTCTGTATCTTTAGATCATCCTATCAGCCTCTTTCCTTTCTCAGGCAACTAACAGTTATTTTTAAGACTTTTTATTTAGTTCTGGCACCAAACTCTGTTTCTTTATTATTCACTATTAATTTCCTTTCATCAGTCTTACCAAATGAAATAAAGACACCCTTGCCTTTGTAAGGTGTTTGACTGTTCCATTTGGCTTGTATGTCACTATTAATAAAAGTCTTCCAGTAATAAAAATATGAAATTAAATTCGAAATTGTCATTCATCTGAATTAATTTCCACTTAATATTTGTAATCAATATCACCATTTCTCTTTCTCATAATAATCCACTCTTCTATTAATCTTCTAAGGCAGTGTTTCTCTTCTGTCTCAGTTTGTTGACTGTTTCCATTCCCAAATAGGTAACAGAATCACTTCTTAATTTATCGTCGATTCAATTCATCAAACCAATCACTTACTCATTAATTCTGTCTAATAGAAATGTGTTCATAAATCCTTCATATTTGGCGGAGCGGAGGTTCCACGTGTCTCTCGAATAACTTAGAACAAAGCGCCACCACCTGAAGCACTAATTACGTCTGAAACAAATTTCATTTAAAGAGGGGGAGGAAAGGAAGGAAGATTGTTTTTCTTTAATTATATAATAAAATTTAATTACATTTCGTTAACTGTCTTGATTCAAAAAGTTTTTGATATTTGATCACTTTGTTTGTCCATTAATTTCAGTTTATTATCTCTACTAGCTGACTACCAGTTTTAAATACGGGTTACAAAAAAGAGTTGTTCTGCTGTGGATGAGGAAGAAATTGAAATTATGATATTGCTGCCTGTGGATTTCGTCGTCGCGTCGGCCAAAATCGTCAGCAACGGGATGGGTGGGGATCTGATGAGGGGTCGGCGCAGAGCCGTTTCTAGGTGTTCTGCCACCCTAGGCGAGAACTGAAAAATGCCGCCCCCTCCCTTTCAAATACCGCCCCCACCAAAAAAAAAAAAACCAGATTCTTCAATTCAACAACCAAAAAAAAAGCCGCAATTCTATTTAAACAACCAAAAAAAAAAAACGGAATCCGTCCTTCGGCCGCCCTAAAATCTTGCCGCCCTAGGCGGCCGCCTAGTCTTGCCTAATGGTAGAAACGGCCCTGGGTCGGCGTCGACTTCTCTGCATGCGTCTGACGTACTTCAAATATTCGTCGACTGGAAGGGGGGGCTTGCGGGCTTCGCAAATCCTCTTCGGTGTCGACTCCGGGAAAGGCTTGATGAAGCTGGCGGTCCTTTGGTCGCCTCGACCGCGGGGGAACCCGTTTGGTACTTCGGACTTCGGATAACTACGGTCTCTCGCTTGCCGGCAACGTCTCCTGCGTTGGCCGGCTCTGAGCTTTGCTTAGCGGGGAGAGTGGTCTGACAATCCCCGCTGAAATGAACGGCAATACCTCTCGTCTGCTGCCGGCGACTTGGCTTTCGTACGCCGGGCTTCTCGGCTTCCACGCGGGGAGGGCAGTTCTGCTGTCGGCGATGGAGGAGGCCTCGTCTTCTCACGTCTCCGTAACAACGATACTTAGAATTTCTAACACACTTTAGGCGTCCTTAACTGGGGAGTATCTTTCCCCCTTGGCCAGTCGTGGCCGAAACACTCACTCTCCTTCCCTAGCTCCAAACGAATACGGAGAGCTTCTCCCTGCGGCTGGCTTGCCGCCACGCTAACTGTCTAACACAGGTGGATCTCCCCGTAATATACCGGAGTTCGGCCTCGCCATCAGCTCCGGAACGGTCAACTCACCTCAGAGGGGACGGGGAAACCGAGCACCGGTTAAGGAAGAGTCCACTTACGGGGGGGGGGGGGAAACAAATGAGGAAAAATCACCAGGTAACAATATCACTTCGAAACTTTCCCAGTTCATACGAAAATTACCTGATAGGTACAATGTAATGTTGTATTTGAATTTTGTAACTCGAACTTCCTAACTTCTCACTCCTTTCTCCATACCCCAATCACTTCAAACCTCTCCCAATTCGGAAATACTCAGAAGCTCGGTGATAATGTGATCTTTCGGATCCAAGATCTCGAAGATCGTGATATAACCAAACTTCTATTACTTCGCGACGTCAAATGTCGTATATCGCACCCTATTATCGCCCACACGATTCCAAATCGATTTAAAATGATCATTTCGCGATTACCTATATCATTCAGAGCTATGTGAGAAAATTTTATATTTATAAATACGTAAATCATTACCTTTTCAACACTTTGATGGGTTATATTAACCAAAATCGATTTGGCGCCGATATCTTGGTATCTTGTACAAACGACGAGTCACGTGGATCGAAACTAGGTATTCATAGCCTGTTGGATTACATGGGCCTCTTTACTGGTTGTCATTGGCAGAAAAATAGATCTGTATATTCATTTTGGTTAAACAAAAAAGTCTGCGATTCTTGTATTTTTTTATAAGTACAGTAGTACCTCATTATAACGGACTAATAGGGGCTGAAGGTTATCCGTTTCAATGAAAGTCCGGTTCATAAGAAATAATTCTTATAATAGCGGTGTAATGCAGCAGGGTGTACATCAATGAAAGTACAATAGTTAGCTATAAAAAGTGTTCTTATATTCATTGGTTTGAAAAAATAATTTATTTTCTGCCAGGTTGGTTTGCTGCTTATTTCTTCAGTTACTAACTGATGTAAGTGTTTATAATATGCAAACACATTTCATTTGCCGATTGTTCGATATATTGAATAACAAAATTTAAATGGTCTTTCAATTCCGCTACCTTAATTGTAGGCTGACAATGTTTTTTTAAAACTGTCCGTTATAAGCGACGTCCGTTATAATAGGGTCCGTTATAATGAGGTTCTACTATATATTGTATTTGACGCATTTTCGTGACATTACAGTGGGTATAGAGTCTCAATTACTGTAAATAATAAGGAAACAAGCATATTAACTTACACCTTTGATTTGATTTTAGGCGAAAAAACGGTAAATTTTGCAATTTTACAATTATACACCTTTTCGAAAATAGATGGGGTCCAAGACCAAATCGCGTTATATCCGAATTCGCGATATAAACAACCGCGTTATAACCGAGCTTCTGTGTATGTGATCATTACAAATCTATAACTATAGCTAAAATCTGTAGCTATCCCGAAAACAGAGTGAGGTTATGGGAAAACATTGTTGAAGGATACTTCTATGGAATCCTTCAACAATGTTCTGTCTTACCCTCACCGCCCTCCCGTTTACACCCGATAATTGAATTTTTTTTGTTAATGGATTGATAATTGTGATAAAGTCTGTTTCTTAAAAATACATCCATGAAATAAACCTACATGTTATAAATATACGTAATGACTGAATCATCAGTTATAAATGGTGGTGGAACTTTTACTTTAAAAGCAGAACTTTTTTATGAACTTCATTTAAATAAGACTTTTTTTTAATTATCTTGCTTTCTAGAAAGAAAGCCTGTTTCAAATCGAAGAAAGTAAAATAAAAAAACTAAAGAATTAATGTCAATTCTTCTAAATAATTGTTGTAAATACTAATATCTAATCAGATCTATTAAAATATACTAATGTTTAACTAAAAAATTTCATTTGAAAGGGGTCATATATTCGTTGATTAAAATTAGATTCTAAAAGTTAATAACTTTTATGGTATTTAGAAAAAAATTATTGAAATCTTATTGTAAGTTAAATCGTCTTTATCCAATCATTACATTATTATTTGGATTTTAGCCAAAAACGAAGGTTGATCGATTAATCAACTGTACATAACTATATTTTTAATTCATTGATAAAATGAATAATACTCTCAATATTTAATAATAAATTATCGTTTGAAAATTTCCAGAATCAATGACGTGATTTTTATCAGTTAAAATTATCAAAACTTTCTTTAAATTATCGAAATGTTTTTGTAATATAAATAATTCAAAGCCATTGTTTCAAAAATAACCAAAAATTTTTTCAAGTTTCATTTTTAAAGTTTAAATGTTAAAATTACACATGACAAGTAATAAAGAAAGCAAAGGAACAGATACGAATACTTTTGAATCACAAGAGAACTTTTTCTTTTCTGTGTTTGACAATCAAATCTCATTTTGTGGTTTTTCTATTTTTAAGTCCACATTTAGATCAAAAAGACATTCATAGGTTTTGTGTGAGATTAGTAATATAAGAATTATTGAGAAGCAAAAGTGTCAGAAAAATCAAATCGCAACAAATAAACCCAGATATCATTTATATTCTTTTTTTTTTAATACTACCTGAAATTTTCTGACGTTAGTAGCTATGAACAATCTTATCTTCATACATCGCCGTGACAATACTTTTCTATCTAACTTCATTCCGCTACATTCCCGCAGATGAGTTACTTAAACGACGTCACATATCCTGTGCATCCTAACTTATAAAATGTCCTAGAATTCTTATCTTATAATTGGCAAATAAATAAATTCAATACTTCATTAAATAATGAATAGCAATAGACAATAATTTGATTGACCATAGATTGATAAAAATTCAAACAAAATAAGATGCAAAAAAATCCATAGGTAACAGCTGTCATAAAAGCTTTGAACTCGAACTATTTTGTTAGCGATCTTACTCAGCCTGTATTCAGAATATTATCACGTTGTTTTTGAAATGAAATAAATAAATTTCAAATTCTTAGATTAGATTTAGAAAACTGAATCTGCCATTAAAATTATTTTTTTAAATGAAGAAAATAAGTTTTCGGAGCTCAATGTCACTGATTACATTTTTAATTAAAAATAAAATTATTTAAATTATTTAAAATGTTTGAGGATTATTTAGTGCATCATCAGAAAATGGTAATGGACCACTTGAGGATAGGCGGGGCTTCGTAGTTCCAAAATATCCCACCAGTCTACTTTTTGGCTTGTGGGATAAACAAAGCCATGTGCTTCATTTTAACCCTAGTAGATACAGAGGCACAACTAAAAGCTTTGATTTGAATGCATTGATTGTAAGCCTTTCAAAATTTTCAGATTGGATGTAGTGTTGATTATAGTCTATTGAAGAAGACGACAGCAATATATTTTGAAAGAAGGATATAATTTAATGGACCACTTGAGGCTAGGCGGGGCTTCATAGTTACAACTTATCCCACCAGGCTACTGCTTCGCATATGGGATAAACAAAAGCATGTGCTTTGTTTTAACCGGTGTAGATATAGAGGAAATATTATATTAAAGAAGGATATTCCAAGCGTTTTTCCAGAATTATTACAAGAAGGATCTGCAGAGTACTGAACCATCCGCCTTGAAATATCAAAAATCGACGAGTTATATGTTTGTTTATCCCACAAGCTCTCGCTGCATGTCTTACACGTCATACGTGAAGTCAATAGAGGCGTAAACCTTAAGTGGTCCATTAGTACAAAGATTATAAATAGTAATTAAAAAGTTATGAATTCAAGGTCGCGCGAGTAAATTTATCGGAAAGACAAATTTAATTTATATTTGAAATTAAAACTGCTTAAAAAGATAATAACAATAACAGAATTAACATTGAGATATATTTGAGGAGACAACTTAAAGTTATCAGATATATATTTTTCATGCTTGAATAAATAACAGATTGCTTACAAAGGACTCGTCTAAGTTATTCTAGAAATTATAAATCTTATTTTATTAATCGCTGAAAGTAAAATGTTAGAACGAATCTAAGCTTGAAAATTATTTTTAGAGGAATAAATGTGATCATCCGTTTTCCATGTTTTGGAAGATAGTTTCAAAAAAAATAATTGTCATTAAAGACATCGGGAAACGTTTGAATAGGCTTATCGTATTAAAATATAGCATTCTTGTTGATTTAGATTAATAATTTGCTAATATCTTTTGATAAAACACATGTAATTGTAAACCATCTATATCATCTATCAGTTCGTATGTCCATGATGAAAAATTAGGAAACTGAAACTAGATTGATAGTTTAATTTAAGGAGTTATAATTACTTCTGTAAAAAAAAAATAATAACTTTTATCTTCTGAAGTGAAAATGTTAATAAATGGAATTAGAAAATGAAAAAATATTTTTCGATCATTAAAAGTTTTTCAGAAAATTGTGTTAATTTAAATTAATCTAAAGTAAAAATGAAATTTGAAGGTAATTGTGTTTCTGAAATCCCATGAAGAACTCTTTCGCTAAGAGTGGAATTAAAGTAGACGTTATTTTGAAATTTTAAAAGTATTTGTTTATTTGAATATAATGAAGTAGACGGTTAAACAATTAATATTTAATTGCATAATTAATCACAATAGACAAATTGATTGAGCATTGATTGATAAAAATTCGAACAAAATACGATGCAAATGAATCTATGGGTAACAACTGTAATAAAAGCTTTGAAATGGAACTATTTTTGTTGGCAGATTTATTCAGAATATTGAACTCCTACACCTTATTTGCGAAACGAAATATATACAGTCGGACCTCTATTTAACGAAGTCGCTAAATCCCGAAAAAAAGTTCGTTATTTGGAAAATTCGTTAAATAGAGATTTAGCTTTTAAAATTACTTTAAACTTAAAATTACATAAAACAGATTTAAAATATATAAACAATAAATATTATTAATAAACGAAATAATTTTAATGACGTAAAGATACATTACCATATGGGTACTTAAATTTTACTAATAAAATCTGTTAATTTTGTCTGAATCTTTTTTTTTTTGAAAAAGTGTTTTCGCTCTTATATAGTACGTCTCGCATCTTTGCAATGCACCAAAAACCCCTTCAGGCGTATTTTCTTCAAATTGTAATCCGCGTATGATTGTTTCAAATGATTTTAGCATTTCATCATACGAAGGTTTTTTGATTACTGCATCATGATCAATTTCATCATCTTCATCTTAATCGCAATTCATAGCTGTAATGTTTTATTTTTCACACTGTCCAAAATATCCGAAGCAGTTAGTGTTTCCGAGGTCTCAACTTCAAAATCAAGTGAAAGATAATCCTCAATCAGCACATCATCGTTAATTTCTTCTTTTTCCCTCAGCTGTATCCACATTTCTTTCATTTCCTCTAAGGGAATATTAATAATAAAAACATTTCAAGGAGAAAAAAAAAATATAGATACCACGAAAAAGTTCGTTAAATAGAAAATGCACTTCGCTATTTGGAGGTTATTTTACGAAGAAATTAGCAAAATGTTCT
Source organism: Thereuonema tuberculata (assembly GCA_023159025.1). NCBI lineage: Eukaryota > Metazoa > Arthropoda > Chilopoda > Scutigeromorpha > Scutigeridae > Thereuonema > Thereuonema tuberculata. The sequence continues at coordinate 12,884 of JAFIDM010095284.1, read as the reverse complement.
TGGTTCCGAAGAAAAGTTCGCAAAATAGAGAAATTCGCAAAATAGAGGTTCGTTAAAAAGAGGTCCGACTGTATAAAGATTTAAGAAATTGAATCCGTCAACGAAATTCTTTTCTAAATAATGGAAATGAGTTTGTAGAGATCAAATGTCATTGATTACATCTTTGAATTTATATGTAACGTATTTGAGCATTTTTCAGTGCATTATCAGAAAATGGTAATCATTACAAAGGTTATGAATAGTAATTAAAATCTAAGCAATTGAAGTAAATTTATCATCAGAAATACAGATTTCATTTAGACTTCAAATTAAAACTATTTAAAGACAGAATAAAAGTAAAATACTTCGCACTTACAGTTGAGGAGACAACTTAAAATCAAAATTAAAGCCAATGCACATGAATAATTTAATACAAATTAAAATATTGAAATTACAATGGACTAGTTTCTTCCCGTCGAGGAGATTTCTTCAGCATTAATACAAAATAAAATCTAAAATGTCTAGTTATATACAGACAGCACCAACACCTTCCGTCATAAGTTCTTTGGAGGTCATGGGATATGTAAATGCTAACATCTCCACCTGGCGATTCTTCTTGGCACCTTCTATCATAACAAACGCACGTGTCTTGCCTCACTGAACCGATGATCAAGAATTCATCTTTCTTCCGTATTGAGCCCTGAAATAAACTTAAATGAGCAATTACTAATCAATGAACCATAAACAAATCAATTCTTGCCCCTCTTAAACCAATATAAAGTATGAAATCAGAAGTTTCTCACATCACTGTTGTTGAATTTTTTTTTTTTTTTTATATTCATAGCACTTCTATTTGTTTATTATACTTTATATATTATATATATTTTATACTATTTTTTTTTCTCTTCTCTTCCTCCTTTCTTCTCTTAGACCGTATTCTCGAACTTCAGGTACTGATAACTGCCCATTATAAACATCATTCAAAGTCAAAATTAATCCGGATTCAATGCATTTTCTTTCTTTATGATTCTTGCATCTGGCTAGTATCATAGGATTGGCCAAATCGATTGTATGCTTGGTCGATTCACTGTGCACATATGTGAAATAATCCTTGTTTATCTTTTTAGTCTCACGTTTATGGTCCTCGAACTTCAGGTACTGATAACTAAAAAGATTAAAATTAAAGGAGGAAGAGAAGAGAAAAAAAAATAGTATAATAAACAAATAGAAGTGCAATGAATACAAAAAAAAAAATTCAACAACAGTGATGTGAGAAACTTCTGATTTCATGCTTTATATTGGTTTAGGAGGGGCAAGAATTGATTTGTTTATGGTTCATTGATTATTAATTGTTCATTTAAGTTTATTTCAGGGCTCAATACGGAAGAAAGATGAATCCTTGATCATCGGTTCAGTGAGGCAAGACACGTGCATTTATTATGATAGAAGGTGCCAAGAAGAATCGCCAGGTGGAGATGTTAGCAGTCTGATAGGTCATTTACATATCACATGACCTCCAAAGAACTTATCACGGAAGGAGTTGGTGCTGTCTGTATATAACTAGAGATTTTAGATTTTATTTTGTATTAATGCTGAAGAAATCTCCTCGAGGGGAAGAAACTAGTCCATTGTAATTTTAGTTGTTTTACTTTGTATTAAATTTTTAAAAATTATTCATGTGCATTGGCTTTAATTTTGAGTTGAATATGAAATGTGCACGTAAAATCTTATTCCTGAGACAACTTAAAGTTTTCAGAAATAACATGCTTGAATAAATAACAAATTAGTTTCCAAAGGACTCGTCTAAGTTATTCTAGAGGTTATAGATCTTATTTCATTAATTGCTGAGAGTAAACTGTTAAAACGAAACTTCGCTTGGATGTTATTTCTATAACAGATATGACCATCCGTCTTCCATCTTTTGGTAAAAATATAGAAATCAGCCTTGTCCTCTATCTGTTCGTTCGTCTGTGATCGAAAATTAGGAAACTGAAGCTTTATTGATAGTTCAAGACACAGGTTGGAGAGGGTTGCTTTTTCTCGTATTCCTTCTTTTCCTGAAGGCTAGAATAGGACTCTTCGGTCTAGTCTTCTAGTCTTCCTATGATTGCAACTCTCCTTTATAAATATAAATAACCCTATGACAGACCCAGGGAAACTGTTAGATTATTCTCTCTAATTCTCTATTATGTAAAATAAGATGATGATTGGAATAAGGAATTTGAGATAATTCAAAATATTACAATATTAGAAGTTCATTTTTCTACTGTAGAGGTAAAATATATTTAAAAACTGCTATATGTTTTAAACAATATACGATTTAAATTTTTAAAATAATTTTATATTGAAAATACTTGAGGTTTTACTACATCATTACAGAATTTTTAAAAGCAAAAAATAAATGTAACAAAGTAAATGAAAGAAGTCAATTAATGTTTTTTAATAAAAACAAAATCAATTTCAATCTATCAAACACCTACACAGAAGTTAGAAGAGACACTACTATACATTGCCGAATAAACAACTAGTTTATTCAAAGCAGTTGTAATTAAAAGGTCAGGAACAATTTCAAATGAGGCCTGCATTAAGTTTATTTAGTAAATCTAAACCCTAATTTACACTATTTGAACAACTACAATAAGTGACCACAAAGATGTCCTATTCGTTCTTAAAATAATAGATTCAGTAATTATACACGACATTTTGTCTATTTGTCATCATTTTCCTGCCCCTCCTATACCAGATGTCAGCTGAACCTGAAAACCTTCTGATAATTTCTTTAAACTTAAAATGAAGTTTGCTAATCGTTCTCTGCAAAAGCATATTAAACTTTCTTTGTATTTTCTGCCTCATTTCTTAACTCTGATATTTTTAATTTTCATATTTTGTATCTCGCTTTCGCTTAATTTAAGGAGTTAAAATTTGAATTGTTAATGTAGTTACAAAACAAACAAATACTTTTTGTTAGCTTAAACCTTTTTCAAAAATTTCTGATGAAAATTGTGTTTCTTTAAATTTAATATAAGAAAAAAAATAATTTGAAGGTCACTGTATTTCTGAAAAGTCATCATCTGTTTATTGCAATGTTAATGTAGTGGTAGCTGTCTCTTTTCGATGTGGTGAAAATTTTTAATTCTTTCTTACAATATCAAAAGAAAAACACAAAACTAGCAGAAAGTAAATAAGGATCCAGAGATCACTGTATTGACCTGTTGTTGTTTTGCGATTACGACAAAATACACTCATTACCAAAAAAAACGACGTCCTAGAAGGAGTTGTCCAATTGTAATGAAATTTCGTATGCAAAAACATAGGGACCGCCCATGCAAATGATTAAACTTTGGTGTCCAATGAATGAATATGACATCTACAGCGCATCTGAACTGCATACTCAGCAGGTGTATATAAGAAGCGATTCTCAATCTGATGGTCAAAATTTCTATTGTATTGCGAGTTACTGAACGACTGAAAAAATGCCTTTCAACGACTGAAAAAATGCCTCGCCGCAGGATTCGAGCCCATTACGTCCAACTGTTAGAGTTTGAAAGAGGTCGCATCATTGGATTGAAAGAGGCAGGTTGGGCAAATCACAGAACCGCTCGTCATATGGGTCGAAGTGATGCGGCGATTACAAGATGCTGGCAGGAATGGGTGGGCAATGGCAGATTTCAGCGTCATGAAGGTAGCGGTCGACCTAGGGCCACAGCAGAGCGGGAGGATAGAGTGATTGTCAGATCAGCTGTTACAGCACCTGAATCATCGTTTTCAACCATTAGACGTGCGACCCGCACACGAGTGTCCACCATGACCATTCACAGACGACTGAGTGTCCTGACGATCATCGCAGACGTGTCCGGAGACGCCCAGGGCAGCGTGCCGATCTTGTTTTCACTATTGCACGCCACACAGGCCCTCAACCAGGAATTATGGTCTGGAATGCCATTTCCCTTGATAGCCGGACCCCTTTAGTCATCATTAGCGGCAGGCTTACAGCACAGCGGTACATCGACGACATTCTGAGACCTGTTTTGCTACCCTTCCTTTTGCAGTACCCTGGCCTTATTTTTCAGCAAGATAATGCCAGACCACACGTGTTGCTATGACCTGTCTTGCAGCTTGTGAAACACTTCCTTGGCCAGCCAGAACCCCAGATCTCTCTCCAATCGAGCAGGTCTGGGATATGATGGGAAAGTGACTGCATCCACCAGGGAATGTGGATGACCTAGCCCGACAAGTGGAGCAAATTTGGCAAGAAATACCGCAGGAGACCATCAGGGAGCATTATCACTCTATGCCACGTCGTGTGGCAGCTTACATTCAGGGTAGAGGTGGGTCAACACCTTATTGAGCTCGTTACTTTGTAACTCTGTAACTCCGAAATAAATCATTCAATTTGTCTGAAATTTTAATTATTTTCTATTGTGTATATAATCTTCCTCTCCGCCAATTTTGTCTCCATCGGACAACTCCTTCTAGGTGCGTCGTTTTTTTTGTTAATGAGTGTAGCTTCTATTCTGTCTGTTTTATCACCGGAAACAAAAGGAGTTGAAAGTAGCGGAGAACAGAAAATTAGTCAATTTGAGAGAGAGAGAATTTATGAATAAATCAATTTACAACTTTCCCTTAAACACAAGAAAACACGACTCCATACAATTTGCTACTCAAACGCTTACTTTATTAACAGACACACTAGTGTTGGTTGGAGCGCAGATATTATTTATTCAATCCATTTTAATTCAAATTGAATTCATTTAAAATATCTATGCCACATATTGTACCTGGAAATATTCATTCGTAGTATTTAAATATTTGGAGAATTTTTTAGTCAACTTTAACTGGATCGATAAATGAGAAAAAGTCAATTCCTTAAAAATATCCATAAAATAAACCTTCATGTTTGAAGCATATATAACTACCAAATTCATTAGCAATAATTAAATGGTAGAACTTTCTTTAAAAGCAGAATTTAATGATCAATTTAGTAAATCTACCTTACAATTAACAAGAAAGAGTTATTTCTGTTTGGGTAATTCACAGGGATGGATAGACAAAGGAGGTAGATGATCCCAAGATTATCAGCCGAAGGAATAGAAGACAAAACGATAAGTTGTCATTTTATATGAAAGAACAAAGAAAGTTTCTTTTTTCTTTTTAAGTGCTTACAACTTGTTAACAACACATATCAAGAGAACATTTTTACTAATATATTTCCATTTCTCAAAGGAAAATATCGCAAGAAATCAAAGCTGGTATCCATTTGACAAAGGATTAAGGTTATCTGCTTTTGCTCGGTCTGTATAGGAAACAAATGCTGCAAAAATTCACGTCCTTTGCCGGTATTGATCTTGGGACCTGCAGTCCACTAACAAAGAATCTAAATATTTTTGCACAGAAAACAAGAAATACATAAAATAATCGTATAATACTGAATATAAAACTAGAGAAGTTATCATAAGATTAAATAGTAATAAAAACAGTAAATAAGAACAGCAGCTGATTCAGAATACTAATTATACTAATACTCAATAGTTAACTTCTTTTACTGACATTATACTTTTATACGTAAACTATACGAGTTAACAAATATTTCAACAAAACCGAAGAGAAAGTAAACTGAACTCTAAAGAAACTTTTTTTTAGATTTTTTTTTTTTTTACTTTTTTTAATTTTTTTAACAATATTGATCTAGCAAGGAAAACAATCGTGGTAATAATAAATGTATCTGCTTGAGAGATAATCTCAGCCAAGATAAACTCATAAATTTTCCACAAAAGAAAAAAAAATACAAAAAAATATCCGACGAATATTTCGTCTCCAAAATATAATTATTTGGCAGATTTTAGCAAATGGATTAGCTTAAACGATTAATGTAATTTGCTTAAGGTCATGACTCAAGCAAATTCATACGATTGAAAACCTTTTATTTCTTTTATATATTTCTTTTTCCAATGCACCTAAAATTCTAAAATTTTATATATGAACTTATGAACTGTCTGGGATTTCTATTTTCTTGTTTTTAATTTTTAAGATATTTTGTGATTAATTTTTTTAAAATTCAAAAACAATCAATGTTTTTTGTGTTTTCGAGGTATTACTCGATATTTTCAACTGAACAAAACTTGACAAAAGACTGAAATGGTAAAATTATAAAATAATGATTTGTATCTAAAATATTTTTTCACTAGATCAAAGAAAATATTTTTTTCAAATTTTGTGAGATTAAATATTTTTTTAAAAAATTAACGGTTATACTAATAATAAATATATTAAATACAAAACATCATTTTGCAAATTTTTTATCATTTCAGGTTTCTGTTTTTGAGTTGACAATATCGAGTAAACACCCCAAATACCTCAAAAACACCCCAAAAAATTGACCGTTATTGAATTTTAATTTAATTAACTATAGAATATTGTGGAAATTAAAAACATGAAAATATGAATCTCACCTGCTTCATAAGTTTATATTTAAATTTTCAGAATTTTAGGTGCATTGGAAAAAGAAATACATAAAAGAAATAAAAGGTTTGCTCGATTCAGGACCTCAAGACATCAGGGGTTCTTTAGATAATTCCTCTTCCGTGACAATGAGATTTTCTTGCAAACATCTTTTTCTGGAAATATTCTCTATTGACCAAATTCGAATTTTAATCAAACTCTTTAAATATAGGGTATTTAAAACATTTCACATCTTAAAATTTGTGCTAGCAAATATCGAAAACTGGAAGGAAGAATAGCGAAAACATCAGAACCATATAGGCCTACAAGGTAAGAACAACATCGAGTCACTAACGAGAGGACAGGAGAGCGTTCTCTCGTGACCTTGACCTCACCGCTGCACTCGAGAGGAGACAAGTGTCAGTAAAAGAATCTTGAATACAAAAGTAAAAATGTCAAATTGTAAAAAATGACAATGTTACAACAAAGAAAAAGAATCTATTCTGGCAAACCAAATGTAGGGCAAAAGAAAGACTATACAAATTCGTGTGGATGAAAGATGGTAAAATTTTCTCAAGAAAATCAGAAGAGTCAAATCTACTCAAAATTACAACAACATCTGACTTAGAGAAAATGAATTAATGCTCTAAGAGGCAATTAACAATAACTTCCTCTATAGAAATGGCGACAGATTTTGAATTCGAAAACTTTGTTATCAAACCAAAAACAAAAAAGATTAACACTTTGAATCATTGGGAAAAAGAGTCCAGAAAACGAAATAATATATCTTCAAACGAAGACAATCAAAATATAAAATTGTCTGTATTACACTTGAATATAAGATCAATGAGAAAAAACTGGAATTTGCTGTTAATGAAAATTAAAAATATCAATCATCTAATAGATATCTTAGTATTAACAGAAGTAAATATTACAGAAAATGAATTAAAACTGTACAAAATAGAAAATTTCAAGATGATTGCAAAATTAAGAAATGCAAAAAGAGGAGGAGGTAATATTATCTTCTATTAAAAAAACTTGATTCCATCAAACATTGAAAACGACACAACTTTCTTCGAAAATTTATTAGTAGGATTTTCAAATAAAAGATATTAACATTTTAGCTATATATAAACCACCAAACACAAAGAAAGGTAGATTTACTGAAGAATTAGAGAATCTGTTTATTACAAATGAAAAAATATTGAACAACTGTCCATCTATACTGTGGTTAAAATCAAGAAAGGGTTACTACCAAACCACAGTGCAATCCCCGTCATGAAATGAAATTATAGAACATTTTCTTCAAACAGATTTTTGACTTACAATGGAAACAATTGAAGCACTGCTATTGTAAAGAAACAATCACCAGAAGTCATCGGAAACAATTGCTCCGTGCATTATATAGTTGACACGTGATTGGACTGTTGGATTCTGCGAGAGAACCAAGGAGAAGCAGCAAGGAAAAATGCAGAAGTCATTGGAATATAAAGATGGCGATATTTAAGCGAAATGCAATTCTCTAAACAAGTATTTTGGAGACAGGTTTTATATCGAATGTGTGAAACATTAAGTGTCGATTTAAACTATGATTAATGAGAAGGATTTAGTGATATAATTTATTAATCATATTGTATGCTCTGTTTCAGCGTATAAGTAGTGACGTAATCTCATTCGATGTGCAGCAACTGGAACGATGCCATTTTGAAAGTGATACGAAATATTCCAAAGTTTATTTCCAATACCGAGAGCCAATGTTTATTTATACGAAGTAAGGATATAATTAAACATCGCATTGAAGTCTGCAAGTAAGTCATATTTTTTCTTGTTGATACACAGAACACATTTGCATTAATTCACGAACAGCGTAACCATAGTTAAAGGTATCAAGATGACACAAGTAGATAATTCAACTATTAAAGTGAAGTAAAGACGTTTACCTTCGTGGATGCAGATTTACCAAGTTTTACAAAGAACATTTAACGATTGATTCACATACAGTGAAAGACTTATCGATTTAAGAGAGACTTTAAGCTGAAGCAACTATGTTAATTGTAAAAGAGTAATATACCATTTCTAGGAAGAAGAAATAATATATGTAACTAAATATAGCATTTAATCAAAGAATTAAAAGCACTTAATTCTAGTTTACTTGTTTATGCTCATTGAACCCATTACCTTTAATTGACAGTATTTCTTACTAGGACAGGATTTGAAATAAAACAATTTTACATCCACCTACACCTATTCGTTTAACTTCATCTGCTATTTTATTTAAACGCTCTGCTAAAGTTATTTTCTAAATGTGAGCAAGTTTATTCCACATATACTAATTGGTGACGTAAATATTGATCTTTTCAAAATGAATAAAAACAATGCAGTACAGAAATACCTAAAACTAATGTGCAATAATGGTTTCAAAAATTGTCTATACGGAACAACAAGAAACAACCATACAATTCAAGGAATTCAAGGAAATACGAAAACAAATATAGATCATATCTTCATAAATAAACATGATATCGAAACACAAGGAATAATATGTAAAGAACGAATCTCCGATCACTATATAATAATTCTGGAGTTAACAAACTATCTCAAAAATAAAGATATAAAACCTCAAGATATGGGAAATAATAGAAATAAATGCTACATAAATGCAGAAAAATTAAACGAAAAAATCAGTAATCTAATAATAAGAGTATAAAATGAAAAAATAACAGATCCAAATCTAATCTATAAAGAACTAATCAATGAGGTCAACAAAACAAAATTCACGAAAATTAACAATAAAAGCAAACAGGAAAAGTACTTAAAAAGAAAGCAAAAAGACTGGATTACAACGGACATAATAAATGAAATAAATAAAAAAGATAAGTTATTTAGAATGCACAAAAATAACCCAACAAATACTAATCATATGAAAAACTATAACAAAATTAGAAACAAATTAAATACAATCATAAAAAATGCAAAAAAAGATTATTATAAAAACAGATTCAAAAATGAATGTAATACCACTAAAAAACAATGGGATGAAATAAATAAAATACCAGGCAAGAAAAAACAGAAAAGCTCAAACAAAGAAATAAAAAGCCTTGTAAATTCCAGGGAAGGAGACAGACGAGAAAAAATATTAGCAAATAAATTCTGTACACACTACAACAAAACAATATCTAATAATTACATAAACTGTTCAAAGCTATTTGCATCCACAGACTCCACAAACATGATCAGCAACACAATGGTTCTAGAAGAACCTACAATAAGTGAAATAAGTAATATAATAACAAACACGAAAAACAAAAAATCAATGAGCATTGACAATGTAAATATAACAACAATAAAACAAAGCAACATGCTATTTTCTCATGTAATAACTACGATAATCAAAAACATTATATCAAAGGGAAAATACCCAACAGACTTAAAAATTGCTAAAATTATTCCAATATTTAAATGCGATGACTATAAAAACCTTACAAACTATAGACCTATCTCCATTCAACCAGTAATCGGAAAAATAATAGAAAATTATATTTCTTTAAAATTGAACACTTATCTAGGAAAATATAATATAATAAACACAGAACAATATGCATATAAAAAAAAAGTACAAAAACCTTACTCGAACAACTAAGCAACAATATCAATGACAGCCTGAATAACGGTAATTTCATTCTTCTAATATCAATAGATCTGAGTAAAGCATTTGATTCTATTGATCTACAGATTCTTTTCGAGAATTTGAATAGATTGGGAATCAGGGGTGTAGTATTGGAAGTAATAAAAGATTATTTTATAAATAGAAAGATCTGTGTATCGATTGAAGGTAAAAAAAGTAACAAAAAAGAAATAAAGGCAGGTGTGCCTCAAGGCTTAAATTTAGGACCACTTTTGTTTATCCTTTATATAAATGACATATTCGAAATAATAAAACATTGCAAAATACATATATTCGCAGACGATATTCTAATATACACAGCAGATAAAAATGAGATAATAAATAAAGAAAAACTACAAAGTGACCTCACTGAATTACAAAAATGGACACATGACAACAAACTAACGATATATGAGAAAAAAACAAAACTTCTATGCATTCATCCAAAAAAACTACTGTCTAAATCAGAACTACAAATTTTTCATCACAAACACCACTGTTTACACAAAAGTAAAAACTGTAACAATTGCTTTAAAGTGCAGAATGTCAAGACAATAAAATATTTAGGGATAACAATTAACAACACCTTCACATGGCATGATCATATAAATACAATATGCAATAAACTGACTCCTTATTATATATTTTTTATCATATAAGAAACGTTTTACCAACAAAAATTAAAATTCTAATATACTATGCACTTATATAAATTACGCAAACGTCATTTGGGCAAACACTAATAATACAAACGTCAATAAAATAAACAAAATACAGAAAAAAATTTTCAAACTCTTACTCTCACCAAAAATTTGGAATAATAAAGAAAAAAGAATAGAACAGATAAAAAAATATAAATTACTCAATGCATCACAAAAATTCTATTATAATCTAATGATCAACCATTTCTACAAAATCACAGATAATAATATAAACAAGCAACCAACAAATTACAATCTAAGAACAAGAAAAAAATTAACATTAGAGTACCCGTTCATTAACAATAAGTATGGTGAAAGAAATATAAATTATATACTAGAAAAGATGTATAATGGGTTTGATCTAAAAACGCTATCAAACAAAGACAGAATCTCTGCAGTCAAAAAAGACATAAGAAATTGGATTGTTCAATATCTAAAGAATTAAAAAAAAATTAAAAAAAATCAGAAGAAGTCTTGTTTTGTCTGGGTATTTGTATGTCTGTACATTTTGCTCGTTGGCTATTGGACCCAAATAGCCATCTTAAAACGATGTATTTTTCTTTTGTTTTGTTTCTTTTAATTATAGTATATAAAATAATTGTTGTATATGTGTAAAGGTTTGTAAATGACAGCAAAACTATGAGGCTGTGAATGTATTGTATGTATTTATTTGCTAAATGTTTTATATATATTTTTGCTTATCTCATCGGTATAGTTTTAGCTACGACTGATTTAGCTACACGACGCTCTTCACAATTTTTTACAATAAAACAAAAAAAAAAAAAAAAATAGAAAAGTCTAAAACAAAGTCAACACCATTTGGCAATTACAAAATACAAAAATGTTTATATAAAAACAAATATTTTAATATTTATTCACTGTAATAAAACAGCACCTGTTGATAGGAATTAACGGTTCCTAAAAGGACTGAAACTGTAAGCATGTTTTAAAGAAATAAAAAAATTAAAAAAAAAAAGTGTAAAATCTACTGATAAATAGTTTCATTAAAAAAATTAAAAAAATAATACTAAAAGGAGATGAACACTACAAAAATCTATTGATATTGCTGGCATCTGCAGCGAAATAGTTAGAT
>JAFIDM010095283.1:40268-59442 GCA_023159025.1 Thereuonema tuberculata | reverse complement strand
TTTTTTAATGATCCATTGCGCATCATATAACCGACTCCAATTGTAATATTCATATTGATACTGAATTTCAAACTCATCTTCTGAGAAATAATTCTCTATGTTTAGAAATGGACCTAAAATGTGTCCTCTCTGTTTGGACTGTTGAATGTTAATAACTAAAATATCAATAAAGTCATTTTGTAGAAAGGGTTTCAGTAATGAAATATGTTCCAACAATTCCTCTGTTTTTCTTTTAGTGAGTTCAGTAACATTGACCTCATTTAAAAGATTCATTTTAGGCAGAAATTGTATCTTAAATATCTCAATTTCCTTAGATTGATTTGATGTTTTGATGATACTTTGAAGACTTTCCGAAATAAAACGAAAAATCATCAAATATTCTTTTGTATCGAACGTCAGACGAAAGTGTAAATTAAGAGAAATTTCCCTTTCATTCAGAAGAGCAATGAAATTTCTTCTGTTAGATTCACTAATTTTCAAACCATTTCTAAAATCAAAAATCAGCCATTCCAAATTAGGAAACTTTAAAAATACTTCAGGGGAAATGTCCAATGTTTCATCTTTAATTCCTAACTGAGTAGTTGCTTTCGAAGAATACTCGGTTAATGTTCTCCTATGGCAAAAAGCATTTATCAAGTGACTATCACACATTAAAGCATTCATTTCACACAAATCAAAAAGTTTCATTGAATTCTCTTCCTCTAAAATACATTTTACTAATACTAACAAATCAATGTAAAGAGGTGACTCAGAAGATATAATCACTTCAATATTTCGAAGTTCTATATATTTCCATTGTTTGCCTTTGCTGCATAATTTACTCAAATCAACCACAATTCCGAATTGAGAAGTGAAAACAACCTGAAGTTCAGTCAGGGTCTTTGATCTTGATATGGCATCAGTAAGTGAATTGAACTCATCTTTGGCAATGTAAACATCAGATAAATGTAACTGTTTCAGTACGCAATCAACGTTTTCTATTGCCTTAATGAGTTGCTGCATTTTAATAGTTGTTTTAATTTTATCTTCTAAAACCAAATGATTCATTTCATTTGATAAATCCAATTTCTTTAATCGTTGTTTTAAAACAATTTCTGATACAATTTCTACAGCTGTTTGTTTCAAACTTAAATTGTATAAATACAACTCATCCAAACAGCAATTTGAGCTTGAAATTGTTTCTAACATTGCATTAATGGATTGTTCAAAGTGAGGGAAATAAATATGAATTGAATTTGGTTTCAGATTTAAAATTTCATGCATTAAAACTATTAGATCAGATTGGCTGAAAAGCTTCTGACAACATTCACTTTTTCTACAGTTATCAAATTGGCACGGAAAGTAGATTCTCACTATATTACAGGAATGGTGTTGGAAATAACTCAGACCAAAGTGCCTGGCAGAGAATGAATGAAGTACATTGATATTGAAGTTAGTCCATGCAAGTTTGTTAATAAAGAAATTTCTTTTTAAAATTTGTCTGAATTCCTTTTCTAAAACAATTACATCCTTATTAGCAATGGTTACATCCAAATGTAAGTCTGGTGGGTTTAATTTTAACAAATCATTTCTGTCAACTAAGAAGTGACTACATTCATCACACAGAATGAAGTAATTAGTCCAATTTCCATAAAAGAACCATACTGGTATTAATTTAAGAATTTCTACTGATTTTTCTTTTAATAAACCACACAGAAAAGGAATTATTAGTGATTCTTCCTTTTCTACTTCACATAAAAGTCTTCTAAATAATTTAATGAAATTTTTTCCATTCATCAGAAATGACTTACATAAAAAAAATGCACAGAAAAACTCACTAAATAATTTATGAAATGGTTCCAGAAAATAACCATCAGGAGGTAATCGTATGAAAAAACCAGCTTTAAAAAGCAGATTTGCTTGAATTTCTTCTCGAGTGAAAATTATTTTAGTTTTCATTAGTGCATAGAAAGATTTTTCACCAAATGAATACAAATCGTCATTTATAGGTTTTGTTTCATCACAAGTACTACCATCAAAAAAATCTGATCTCCTCCCTTTATTTTTCTTTCGATTTCCCTTTAGGAATCTTCTCATTACAAAATTGATAATTTCTTTGAACACATCTGTAAGAGTATCAGGAAGTTCATAATCTTCTGATTGGTTTTCTAACAGAAAACAAAACAACAACAACATAAGTGGACATTCTGCAAGATCTGATACTTTATTTTCTATTTTTTCTAACATAGCATCTCCTTTCCTTGATTCCAAGTTCTGTCCAAAGTATTGATTCACGAAAGCTTTCTTACCCTCATTGGAAAAACCCCTGAGAATTATTTTCTCTGAAAACTTCATGTTCAATTCTTGTAATATTCCTGTTGGTCTAGAGGTTAAGACCACTCGGAAATTGTTTATCCTTTCAATTTCTTGAATGAATTTGGTGACATTGGTTTTCTGGGAATTAAGTATTTCGTCAACCCCATCCATAAGGAATAGGACTTTTGAATGTTCCATTGCTTTTAATATATCCTCTGTGTGAATGTCTTTGCTTCTAAGGTGAGTATTATTATAATCTGAGACAAACCCTTGAACTGAACTAAACTTTAACTGTTTTCTTAATTCAACTATAAAAACAAAGTTGAAAGAAGGAAGCTTTCCATCAACCCACAACTGCGCTATTTTATAAGATAATGTTGTTTTACCAAATCCAGGCTTTCCTTCAATCAAAGTGTACTTTTTACCCTTATTCAGTATTTCTAGAAGATCATCCATATTAATCTCTGTCACTTTTCTTTCTCTGTATTGGTCATCTTCTTTTATGAGACTCAGTCCAATGTAGTTGTGTTCCACTGTCAGTTTTCTATTGAGCCATGGAATTTTTCTCATGTGAATGGAGCTCAGGTTCAGTTCTAAATTCTTCTTTATATCTGTAATCATTTGAAAAAATGCAAATAATATTAAAATGGTCTGAAATAATGAAATCGTAATTTTTTCTTATTTATATATTATTAGTCCTTTCTTATTGATTCTTTTATTTATTTTATTTAAAACTAATATTTTAATAAAGTTGTCTTTAGAAATATAGAGGAATCCAAAACAATCTCGGTTTGATAGTTTCAAGCTTTCATAATCTAGAGATATTCAGCTGTGAAGGCAATTCATACTTCTTTCATTTATTAATTTCTCTACAACAATAGAAAAAGAAAGTCGAAAAGATCGGGGCATAACAGCTTTTAATGCAAAATAGAACAGAACCGAAAAATAAAGAAAATAATGATTTGTTCTAGGCAATATGTAACTCCTATATCACAAAGATATAGTCATTTATTGTTTTTCTTTGTATATCTTCTCCATATCCTTTAAATTTTTTGTAAATGGTTTGTGAAACGTCGTATTGCGTTCGAATAGTACAAAATATTCATCTTGTAGTCCAATTACAACTTCCGTAATTCACAATTAGAGAATTAGTAATATTTAAATATTTAGAAATAAGTAATTTAAAAAAAACATGAATTAAAGATTCTGTTCTAAATTATTCTTTATATTTGCAATAATGCGAAAAAAGGGATTTAGCAAGATTAAAAAGTAGTGTAGTAATAAATTGATAAAGTGTTTTTTTTTTATTATTATTTTTATATATAATTCACTGTTTTTTTATTCTTTTATTTTCAATAATTTCTTAAAATTAATTTCTTAATTTTATTCCTTTTCCTTAATTTTATTATAAAAATAATTTCTTAATTTTATTCCTTTTCCTTCTTTTTAATATAAAACTAATATTTTAATTTAAATAGTCTCCGAAATACACTGCTGTAAAATAAAAACTGAACATCCAGAAGCCATGGTCACAGGAGAATGAAATTTTATACACTTCTATATATACTCTACATGTGCACGGGGTAACACGCCTATGTACAGAGGCTACAGTCTGTATAAAAAGACCATGTCAATATCCTGTGTACCACCCTCCAGCAGCAACGCATGCTTACACTCACGCTTGAGATGATCGTAGAGGTACCGGGTATCATCCTGGAGAATCAAGGTCCATTCCACTTGTGGCAATTGATGAAGGTTTGTCGCTGTGTTGTGGCCGGGCCAGATGCCGTCCAATCGAGTCCCACATATCCTCATTTGAAGACAGGTTTGGTGATCGTGTTGGACAGGGGAGTTGACGAACACCTTGGAGAGCTGGTTGGTTTGCACGAGCGGTGTGAGGGCGAGCATTGTCCTTTTCAAAGAGCACATCTCTGTGATGTTACAGGAATGGCAACAGAATGTTTGGATGATGGTCTGGATGTACGCTGAACAGCCCAATGCTCCCTGTAAGACAACCAGTGGCGAACGGTCATTGTAGGCTGTGACTCTCCACACTATGATGACAGGCGTTGGTCCTGCGTATCGCTATCGTACACACTGTGGCAGGTACCACTCACCTGGCCGACGCCGCAAGCGCAAAACGAATATCACTGGCCGTGAAGCAGAACCTGCTCTCATCACTAAACACAACGCTGCACCATTCATCCCTCTAGGTGCCTGTTCGCTACACCACTGAAGGCGGCCTCAATGTGAGGCGTGAGCGGAAGTCCGACGAGCGGCACCCGTGATCGTAGCCAAGCCTCCAGCAAACGTTGCAACTGGAAAACTCCGAAAACCAACCAACAAGTCGGATATTATAGACTGCATTCAAACAAAATACGACATTAGCTTTAATCACAGCCAACCAAATATAATAGCTAAAATATTTGATGGAGCAGCCGTAATCCACATGCTTAATCCTGGTATTGCCAAAACATTTTCAGGATACTATGAAAATGTTTTCAAACCATACTTCAATAATCAACTGAAGAATACTTCACGACTAGCTATTGTATTCGACAGATATACTGTAACAGTTTGAAGGCAGATACCCGAGAATCAAGAGGAAGTGGCATAACTATTAAAGTCGCAGACTCTGCAATTCCAAAGCAATCTAAGCAATTCCTGTGTGTTAACGGAAACAAGACACAATTGTTCCACTTGCTAGCTAAGAAAATGGTGGGAAATGAGTATGATGACCGTGTCATCACGTCAACAACTATGGATGTAGCTAGCATTTCTCCCTCATCACACGAAGAAGCTGATGGCCGCTTACTTCTCCATGTTAAGCATGCAGTAGAAAGTGGACATACTCACATCTTAATACGAACTGTAGAATCGGAGGTAGTGGTTATTTCAATATCACTATTCTCACAAATACAAGATATTGCAGAACTATGGATTGAGTATGGTTGTGGGAAATACAGCAAATTCATTCCAATTCATGAGATTTGTGCAAAACTCTCACCGGGAATTTGCAGAAATTTGTTGGCTTTTCATGCTGTAACTGGTTGCGATACAGTTTCGACATTTTGTGGCTTTGGCAAGAAGACAGCTTGGAAGGTCTGGATGTCATTTCGTGAAATTGATTGTGTGTGGCATCAGCTCTGTACAGGCATCTCTGATATTGATGATGAATGTCATGATCTGTTGCAGCGATTTGTTATTCTACTTTATGATCAAGCATCAGATCTTCAGAGCATCAATGACTGCAGCGAGTGTTATTTACAAGGAAGAATCGAGCTATCGAAAATATACCTCCTACAGCAGATGCTTTAATACAACAAATCAAACGAGCTACTCTCCAGGCAAGAATTTGGAACAACAGCCTCGATGCAAAATACACAATACCTTCGCCAAGCAACTGGGGATGGTTAGAAACTTCGGGAGGATAATACCGACCTGTGTGGACAACAATTCCAGAAGTGTTAAAACACTGTGTGGAACTAACCTCTTGTACATGCTGCAAGCGATGCACATCTTGTAAATGTGTTAAATTTGGACTACGATGTACGAACTTTATGTATGTGAAGGACAGTGCTCCGACAGTGATTGATAATCAAAACTGAATTTCAATCATTTGGATGTTATTGTATAAGACAGCAAGATTTTATTATAATACATATTTCGGTATAATACATATCTGACATATTAGTGTATTTCGATATTAGTGTATTTGACTACATATTGGATATTATTGTATTTGGAACATGAACTGGAATAATATTGTATTGTAAATTCGTTTCTTTCTCATTCTTATACTTATGTTTTAAACTTGAAAACAAGTTTAACGTCCGTAATTATTCATAAATGGAGAGAAAATCGCCAACCGGACAATAAATATGCCTTCGCACATTGAGCCAACATCAACGGGAATTCTGTACAGCTGTTTCATCCTCATTATGGAATCATCAGCAGAATATACCCTTGATGTTTGGCTCGTTGCGCGAAAGCTTTACCTAAAAGCATTCTCGATCCCGGGAATGGGCCGCCGAGATAAAAAACAATAAAATAAAAATGATCCTGAAAGATCCAATATGTTAACCCCTTGTCCTTTCACTGAAAGGCACTAAGGAAATTAATTACAAAAAGGCAACATCATAAGTTCAATTGAAAGCAAGTTTAACGTCCGTAATTATTCATAAATGGAGAGAAAACCGGACAATTGTTAGATTTAAGCCTTAAGTGTGCCTCGTATCACTGAATTTAACACGGAAATGAATGTTTTATAGCCACATTTGGGGGGTCATACTTAAGTATATTTTGCTCTAGGAGGCTTAGTTTAATCAGAATCGTGTATACATTTTCCAAGTTAGTGCTAAACACTTAACTTCCGGTTAATGAGCTGCCAAATCCGCTAGAGGGCCAGGAAAATTTGTGTCCCGGGCTTTTTAGACTCGTCTACCCATGTACTATCTGATTCCAAAGGGGCACATTGGTTGCCATATTTGAAATATGTAGGCATAATTTTCAACTCTCCCACCCCACTACGCCACGCCTATGCTTCACCTGACAACTCTGATAAGAGATTTGAAGGATTGGACGCGTGTGCACAGTTGTTGTTCGAAGGGAAAGTTTTACTGGAAAATGTTAATTGATTAACTTGAAATTTTCGGATTGTCATCCTGATATCATTTACATGATTTTTACGCATGGCCGTATTATTGGAAAGATTGAAGAAGGGCGACAAATAACAGATGTTGCCAGCGAATTCGGCATAGCCCACAGCGTTGTTTCACGGCTTTTTTTTATATTTTGTAATTTTTAATTTTTTTAAAAAGTTGCTAATTAACTTTAATTTTTTAATTTTTATATTTTTTCATACATTTTTCATTTTTATTTATTTTATATATATATTGAAGTTTTAATTATGTCTACCTCTTTTTTTTTGTGTGGTTTAGTTTGGTTTTTACTATGCTTGCGTTGTGTTTAAGGATTTCTTTGTTGCTGTGGTCTCTTTGGAGATCGAGTTGTTGCGTTACTTTGTATCAAGGTCCGATGATGGGCGATGGAAGTACTGCCCGAAACATGTAACCATTTAAAGTTTAATTTTTAAATATTGTTATTTCAAAGTGTGTTGTCGTTATATTTTATGTTCAACATTTCCACACACATTAAAAAACAGCATTATTTTGAATTACCTTCTCGGAATTAAATGTTGTGGTTTAGAGAACAGAAATTAGATTGTTATCATGTAAAAGGTTATTAATAAAAGGTTATTACTGATGTTTTCTTTTTTTTTTCAAAATAAAAAAATATGATTTTTTTAATATTTTAATTCAGGTTTAACTATTCTTTCATGTCGAAAATCATGGGATCTGTTTCATTTTGTGGCTTATGATCTTCTGAAACAATGAAATTATTACAGTGAACGAAATGATGAAACATTAATATACCAATCATTATTCCATGCTATCTTTAGCGGCAGTAGGGGATAATTGTTAAATTCTTAGTGAATCTAAGAATTGGTGAAAATGTTTTTTTACTGTCTCTGGAATTGCAAGAGTAAAGTCATGCAGAGTCCAAAATACTTGAAGCACGACCAAACTTAATTCTAAAGCATGGAATCAGCCCCTAAAGTATTTGCTAAAACAGACAAGAAGTTGGAGATGTTTAATTGGACTTATCTGAAGATTCTTTTTCCATTTTAGTTTCCATAAGTTAAAGTTCATAATACACTCATTAATAAAAAAAACGACGAACCTAGAAGGAGTTGTCCAATTGTAATGAAATTTAGTATGCAAAGACATTGAAACCGCCCATGCAAATGAATAAACTTTGGTGTCCAATGAATGAATAGTGAGAGCTACAGCGCATCGGAATTGCGCACTCAGCAGATGTATATAAGAAGCGATTCTCAATCTGATGGTCAAAATTTCTGTTGCATTGCGAGTTAGGATACCTTTCAACGACTGAAGAAATGCCTCGCCGCAGGATTCGAGCTCATTACGTGCAACTGTCAGAGTTTGAAAGAGGTCGTATCATTGGATTGAAAAGGCAGGTTGGGCAAATCGGAGAATCGCTCGTCATATGGGTCGAAGTGATGCGGCGATTAGAAGATGCTGGCAGGAATGGGTGGACAATGGCAGATTTCAGCGTCATGAAGGTAGCGGTCGACCTAGGGCCACAGCAGAGCGGGAGGATAGAGTGATTGTCAGATCAGCTGTCACAGCGCCTGAATCATCGTTATCAACCATCAGACGTGCGACCGGCACACGAGTGTCCACCATGACCATTCACAGACGCTGAGAGAGCGACATTTACGCTCGTACGGACCGCTACGCCACCTGCCACTCATGTCTGCACACCTTCGGGCCAGATTACAGTGGTGCTTGGCTCGATCCGGTTGGAATGATGCTGACTGGGGACGTAGTGTTTAGCGACGAATCCCGCTTCCAACTGTGTCCTGACGATCGTCGCAGACGTGTCTGGAGACACCCAGGGCAGCGTGCCGATCCTGCTTTCACTATTACACGCCACACAGGCCCTCAACCAGGAGTTATGGTCTGGGGTGCAATTTCCCTTGATAGCCGGACCCCTTTGGTCGTCATTAGCGGCACACTTACAGCACAGCGGTACGTCGACGACATTCTGAGACCTGTTTTGCTACCCTTCCTTTTGCAGTACCCTGGCCTTATTTATCAGCAAGATAATGCCAGACCACATACGGCACGTGTTGCTATGACCTGTCTTGCAGCTTGTGAAACACTTCCTTGGCCAGCCAGATCCCCAGATCTCTTTCCAATCGAGCATGTCTGGGATATGATGGGAAGGCGACTGCATCCACCAGGGAATGTGGATGACCTAGTCCGACAATTGGAGCAAATTTAGCAAGAAATACCGCAGGAGATCATCAGGGAGCTTTATCACTCTATGCCACGTCGTGTGGCAGCTTGCATTCAAGGTAGAGATGGGTCAACACCTTATTGAGCTCATTAGTTTGTAACTCTGTAACTCTGAAATAAATCATTCAATTTGTCTGATATTTTAATCATTTTCTATTCTGTACATAATCTTCCTCTCCACCAATTTTGTCTCCATCGGACAACTCCTTCTAGGTGTGTCGTTTTTTTTGTTAATGAGTGTATATATCCAGAATAATGGAATTAGCATTGATTAAGTTGTATATCAATCTCTCTTGTATCGTTAAAGTGTGTTTTAACTTAACTTCTTTACTCTTTTACTTCCATTATTGAAATTCTACAAAATGTCTTCAATTACAAATATCCAGTCTTATTCTTCAAATTCAGACCCATCTTTAAACAAAGTTACAGTAATCTCCATACTCTCAGGAACTGGCCGTACTACAATCATTGTGTGGTTTATATTAGAATAAGCAGACGCTATTGATCACAGCCCCGAGCATGAGAATCAATAATACATAACCCATACAGAGAATTAGGAGTAAGGCTGATTCCTGAGATTATAGAGATTAGTGTAACTTTGTTTAATGATAGTCGTAGGTCTGAATTTGTAGATATATCTGGACATATATTTACTAAATGTTTTTGTTTCTTACCTTTCATCAACTTTTCTGTTTTCTTATCTTCTGAAAGAGGAGAATTTTCTTGATTCTAAAACGAGAAAAGTAATCAAAAAATAATTTAAAAAGATATCTAAAAAATTCCATAAAATTTCAGGTTTAGGATACATTATATTAGGTTTCAGGATACAATAAGCAAGACAAAGGTTTTCCAAAGAGAAGTCCAATATATTACTGTAACTAATATAAGAATAAATTGTAGGAGGAGAAAACATTGAAATGGGACTAGAATTTATCTTTAACTATTATCATTATGCAGATTATATCTTCATTATTTGAAATGGATCTAAATGACAATTTCAAAAATGTTTGAATGCATTAATGCTGTACATGATTACATAAAATTTACGAAAGTAAGAAATTCCTACACTTTGACGTTTTCCTACAGCAAAGGGTGAATATTGTAAAATATAAACATTACGAAAAATGGATTCTGAGTAACTGTAATGAAACGTCAAAAGCCAGAGTAAAATTTTCACTAATAATAATTAATAATGAGAGCGTGAATCAATGCATCGGATTGTTGTAACAATTATAGCAATAAGCTAGTGAAATGCATGGGCGAAGACTTGTGCATTGTTGTAATAGAAATGTGTGAAAGAATCCGGTAAGTTGTGTGCAATATAAAAATCCAGTGAACTTCGTAATATATTCGTCGAATATATAATGTATCTTGAACAAAGTAATTATTCCGAATTACTCCTGTAATATTTATTTTAAAAGTTTCTGAAAGTTATTGATTTGAATAGAAATGATTAACTTATGTACATATAACGCAATTCGAATCAATAGGCTTATATTTATTCCTGCACGAGATAAATGTTAACAGAAAATGACTGTAAATACATCGGGTGGGTATAAAATAACGTTAGGTGTTCAGAGCCCTCTAGCGAGAAATCTATTGGACGAATCGTAACGTGATGACAATGAAAACAATTTATACTTTTAAACTATGATAATTTATTATTAAATAATATGATTAAATATTAGTTAAATTTGATTAATTATATTAAGTTTCATAACTTAAAATTAAGTAAACTTACTTATTTAAATTATTTAATCATTTTTGTTATAGGTTGTATGAATATTTGATTTGAAAAAGTAAATTTAAATATTATATCTGTTCCTAAACGTACAATGAAATATAAGGATTGATTGGAATTAAAATGATTTGTAGTTAATCGTTTTGATTTATCATTTAATGATTGCTAAATTGCAATTAATTTGATCTACTATTACACACAAGTCACGAAAACATCAAATTTTCAGCAATTCTAACATTATGGTAATAAAAAGCTTACCAGGATCACTTTCTGAACTCGACTTTGGCAGAAAGTCATTGCTGTTGCGCCAGGTCCTTCTGCGGAAGCACTGATATTTCCTTTCTGAGAAGATATATTTTTCAATTTAACAATGGTATTTTTAATGTTTCATAATTAAACTAAAACTGAGATTTTATTCAGCTAATATTTTCATTTATTTCGATTATTGACAATTTGACAATTGCTATTTGAGTATATAGGAATATATTAAAGTAGAATTAATATGAAAATGATTTCCTTGATTAACGGTAGGTTTCTCTAAATAGTTTTAAGCGAATCCTGGATTAAGTTCAATTGAAATCAAATGAATTGCGACATGAGCTAATACTAAAACTATTTGGAGAAACCGGACGTTAGAGGAATAAAAAGAACAATTTAAATGTATTACTTTATGTGAATGGTCTTCAATTTTGAAATTAATGATTTACTTTTCAATTTACTTTTCAATTCCAAATAGTCTTAAGCTAATCCTGGGTTAAGTTCAGTTGAAATGAATTGAGTTGCGATATGAGCTATACTAATACTATTTGGAGATACCAGATGTATAGTAATAAAAAGAACAGCTCAAATGTATTGTTAATTGTAAATGGTCTTCAATTTTGAAATTTATTATTTACTTTTCAATTTATAATTTACATTATTTCTTTCTCACACACAACAAATACCAGCAACAACAATTAAGCTGTAATTTATATTATTAGTTCATATACCGGGTGGGCATAAAATAATGTGAGGTGTTCAGAGCCCTCTAGCTAGGAATGTATTGCACATTCGATGGACATATAGAGTGGAACATGCAGTTTCGATTTACTAAAAAAAATTTAGTATCAAAAGTCGCCAATAGGGGAAAATGTGCGCTGCAAAGGTTATAGTATGTTTGAGTAATAACTGAGTAATTGCCAAATGAGATAGTACACATCAAGTTTCGTAACAATATAGACATTTATTGGTAATTACAAATAAGGTTCCATATGACCAACATTGCGATGTTCCATGAGCTGCATGAGGTGCACATGTTGTACGGTGGCTCGCAACATATCGGAATGGATTTGTCGCACCTGTAATGTAATTCGATCTTTCAACGTCGGGATATCGGGGACATGATGAACAATGCTTTTAAGAAATCCCTACAGCCAAAAGTCACAAGGATTGAGATGAGGCGACCTCCGTGGCCATGCTGTGCGAAATGCATGACTAATTGGTATCAAATAAATGTTGCCGCAACACACGCTGTACCTGATAACCGATGTGGGGTGGTGCGCCACCCTGCATGAAGATGGTCGAATCGAGAAATCCTCTTTGCTGCAGTTGTAGAACCCCAAAGTTTTTTAGCATATCGGAATACTGTTCAGCATTGATGAAACGGTACATTGCCGGGATATTGCCCGTGCACTGCTGGTATACTGTACATTCATCATTTCCTGTTCCACAACAGCTGTTGCAACTTGTTCAATGTGTTGGTGACTGATAGCTTTGCGTCGCCGGCCTGGTTGCACTGCTAGAGTTCCAGTATTTTCAATGAGTTGAATCATTTTTTGTAGATTTGTTATGTTCATAGATCGTCTTCGTAGCGTCTTCAACCGCGGAAATTGCCGAAGGGCAGCACTGGAATTCTCGTCCCGCTGATATTTTACTAACAAAGCACAGTCACCTAAGGTAAGAACAATTGAAAGGCAGTTCGTCGCCGAGTAATGTGAATTCTCCAAGCCTTTGTTTTTATCATGACCGCTCTACACGTAATGCGGTTTCGCAAGTTAGTGCAATAACAGCGCCACATTTTCCCCTGTTGGCGACTTTTGGTACTATTTTTTTAAAAAAAAAAATCGAAACCGCATGTTCCACTCTGTATGTCCACCGAATGTTGTTACGATTCGTCCAATACGTTCCTCGCTAGAAGGCTCTGAACACCTCACGTTATTTTATGCCCACCCGGTGTTTCTCTGCAATACTGAATCTACGAATTTCGTTCGATTGACATTTATTTTGTTAGAATGAATGAAATTTATTTATTTAACCTTGTGGTTATTTATTGTAACACTGCCACTTTGCCTAATATTACTAAAGATTGATTTTTTAGTAACCATGTTTTAAACTTTGCGTCCACACATAGTGTAACAATAAAGAAAGCTATTATGAAGAATTATTTAAATACAATCATTAGTTCCACTAGCAATGAAAAGTTAAGATACATCAAGAGAAATGATTTAATACAAAAGATACAATTCAGTCCTCTAGGTTTGTGAATTGTAGCAATAAATTAATATTCTTTTAGTAGTAAAAAAATATTATTTCTTATATTGTAAATTATTAGGGGTCCAGTACGATTTATTATTTTTCATGCAATGTTTACATATAATGTTTTTTTTAAATAATAAGTTGAACTTTTCAAGAGAAAGATTTATAGTGGAGGTTCTAGTTATAAATACTTTCAATGTATTAATACGGAGGGTTGATTCACGTTTATTCGGTCAATTTTAAGGGCTCGCGATATCTCGCACGTGATGCAGCGTTCGAATCAGAGGTCATAAGCCTGTAGTTGATTATTTGGTAGCTGGAATTGTGTTGCATTCGAAATCTGCCGCCAAAAATCCCAAATTGGTGGAAGGTGTACATAGTTGCCTTTTCCGATGCTAAATATGCCTCAAAAATACGCTTAAAAAATTCTGTGCAAACGCCGAAAAATGGCGCAGCTTAGCCACAGCTGCTTTTGCGCCATTAAACCCCAACCAACAACAACAACAAACGCCGAAAATTTCATGTTTGGAAGTCCTCCGTCAACCGAGTAATAGCAGAAAGTCGTATGAAGCCCATCAGCCAAGAGCGGGGTAAGCCACAGGCCCTACAACAAACCCTCGACCGGAGCAACACCTAACTTTATTAAGAAAGTTAAGGCTACGATTGTCGGCGAGAGCCCTAGCATCCAAAGGGTAGCTGTCCAGGCTGAAGGAGATTCTCAGCTACCGGTTGCACGAATAATTAGGCGTTTTCTGCAATTAGAAAAGCATCATACAGCTCGCGTTCATCGCCTACCGTGGGATATTCTTTTTCTTATATCCCTGACTTTAACAAACAGAGTTAATAAGAATAACCAGTAGTTAAATGAATGACTTATACTTGTACAAAGATTCCTCCTCATGGGTTCAAATGAATGAAGGCACTTGTATTCGTTTAACTATAAGCTTATAACGTTATAAATAATCTAAAATTACTAATCATCATCATCTTCTCTATCACAAAATAAATGTAAAATTAAAAAAATAAAATTAAAAATACATTTATTTACAATGGAATTTTCGAAGTGACATCTTTACTTCTCTTCCTCTTCAGCTACAATAATTCATAACAAATAAGGGAAGTGAAAACATGATAGTTATAACATTCCATTGTAGTAACTATCATTTTAACAATTCATCTCATCTATTCTTACCTTATTATTACATCGAGATTGTCTAATTAAATCCCTAGCCAAGTTTTCAATAACATTACTAACTTCAACACCATTGTTTCTATTTATATTTCTAAAATTACATTTGTTTTAATAATCTATCTATGAATTCACGTTCATAAAAACTTCAGTGTACAGATTGAATGTTCCTACTGTTTCAACAATCACTAAAGTTGAATGATAAATACTTGTATCACTTACAATTCACTAATAGTTCACTAAAGCGTTTTTTTTTTCTTTCCTTTATTGAAACTTCTTGTTTCCCACTACTATCAACTTCTGAGCTTTAATGTTAATACTGAGGATTGATTTTCTAAATTCACATTCAAAGTCACTATGTTGAATTTAGTACTTTAAATGCTTAATCAAATTCAGTTCTTGTTCAATTCGCTTTGTTTTGTATATCAGCAAGTCTTATATCGTATAAAGAAAATGAGTACTTGTATTTTCCCTAATACGATATAACGACTCACAGTTGTTCGATGTTTCAATCAAATCACTGATCCATAAACATTGAATGACTATCGAACATTCCTGAACAAAATCAATACGGCGGCATCCATGATGTTGTATCCTAGACATATATTAGAACTATTTCTCCTGAAAAAAACATTATAAAAATGTAATTAATATATCTTGATAATGAATCATGTCTTGAGATTAAAGTTCATTGTACATCTTTGACTTTGATGTTATTCCATCGTTGAGATTTCCTTGACTCTCATCATCCTTCGCCATTTTTGAAGATCTTCTCCTTCTCTTACTACTAACCTCAAAAACTCTTGATCTCTCTTTTTTTTTAACAAAACGATGTCCAGATCTCGCAATCGTCATGCATTAATGTTTGTTCTCATTATTATCTGCTTCTTCATCGCTTTGTTTACATTGTCTGATTGCATAAATTCGGAAAGTGAACATTAAGCAACTAACTTTGATTTCGACTCACATCTACTTCCTCGACTCGCTGCTGAAGGGAAGATCAACAGCCGAAAGCTTTACGAGCACTACTTATCGAGAGAAAAATGGAAGTAAGTCAGTACTTTGGACGAGGCATGGATCTAAATTAGTGATACAAGCATTTTACCGCCCTTTTGATGCCAAAGGACGATCCGAGTGGTACCACGAATGCAAACAAAACTTTTCTAGAGGATTCATGATTGTTCCGGTTTACAGCTATAGAGGAAAATTATCGCTGAGGAAGGTACCTGTAAAGGTCAAGATTAATGCTGTCTTTTACCGAGAGGATGTCCTGGAACCCTTGTATTATGACGGTATTCCCGCATTGTACAGCAGCGACAAAAGGAAAATGATTCATCAGGACAAGACGTCGAGCCACACAGCTAGAGCAACCCAGCTGTGCACGACCAATGTGGCGACTGAAACCGGAAAAATATGAGCAGTATGATCACTCGATGCATCTCCAATCGACATCTGCGGGTTCGGATTACTTACTCGGGCTCTGGGAACACAACGACCGAAAACAGTAGAAGGGCTTTAGAAAGCATTCAAGAACCCCTCGTCTACATCCAATGCAGCCTTCTTCAATGGAAACTGTGATACAGAACCGTTGCCAGTATTCAAGGGCACCCCAATGAACACAACCGGTGGTGGAGAAAAGGGTTCTGCTAAGTCTGTGACGTGATCAAAATCGACCGAATAAATGTGAATCAACCCTTTCTTAGAGATAAAGAAATCAAATAAATGAATATTAAATTTGTCTATTTAAACAAGGAGGGAATGAGAAGACTAACTTTTGCGTCTAATATTTGCATTTCAATGAATATAACGTTGTCATATAATTGTTAGGATGACATGAATATAGTGTTATCATAGTGACTATTTAAATTTGAAAATATTCATTAAATTGTAATGGGTTAAGATTCCTGAAGGACAACAATGGAACTGATCGAAATGTTGCGATTATTGGTTATAGAAGAAGAAGTCATTAAAAAAGTGATAATTATACGTTCTAAGAAATACATTAAAAGGGATTTAATATTGTAACTAATTTTCATGAATTAAATTTCTTATAACTTTTATAGACTAATGTTTTACTTTACAAATACGTTTTAACTTAAAATTTTATCTTGAATATATTTTGATTAAAAGATTTTTCCATTTTGGTTTTTTATTTGATAAAAACAAATATATTTTGCTTCATACTACTTCTTTGGCACTGGCACTAACATTTCCATTCTGCAAAAACCATAATAACATGTTTTATAATTAAACATTAAAAATTTTTGAATTTTGATTTTAATAAATGAAAATCAATCTTTTTTTTTTACAGGCAGCCCTCGTTTTACAACTGTTTAATTTACGAGGATTCATATTTTCGCCCGTTTAGAATTTAAGCCAAAATGAGGAAAAATGTATTTTAAAAAGAATAAAAATGAGAAAAAAGGAAAATTATCGCAATGAACTGGGTACCAATGTCATCATTAAGATATAAGGATACATTGATGGAAATAGAAATCGACTAGAAATAAAGGACAACGAATTCTTCAATACAAGAAATTCCGGAGCGAATTATTAGGACAAATCAGCGAAGATTCGTAAGTAAAACTTTTCTTAGCGCTTTCCTTTATTTGTGCGTCAGGATCGTAAACGAGAAGACAATTTGTTAATTCATAAGGTGAGTATAGAAGAATTGAGAAGATAGCCGAATAAATTCATCAGCATTAGAATTAGTGGAAATCAACAGTTTGTGTGTTTTCAATGGAATGCTGATTTTAAATGTTTTCAGAACTTTAAAATGCGTGTATTAAAAGTCGCCGTCAGCTGAATTAAGTGAACTTGACTGTTTCCAGAATTCATCAGTTAATGTTGAATCCCGATCATCTGCGCTTAGCAATATAGTGACGCTAAGGACACGTTTTCAAGAGACATTGATTAATTTGTTTGATAAGAATTATCATGCTTGTAAACTTGAAGTTATCAAGTTATCTAAATTCAATAGTTGTTCATTAAATATATAAATGTTCACTAGTTGTGTGATTATTGTGTTTACGATAGTGAAGTATTACAGAATAAGCATTTAGTTTTAGTCAGATAGTGCAATTACTCTGCTGATTTAGTGAAGTGAAATTAATTTTCAAATGGAAATAATGATCGAGAATTAGGATAATTCATGAAATAGAGGCAGTGATTTCCTAACTAATATATTATTCATTCCCATTATATAAATGTATTGTATATATTTTTACAATCACTCTACTGTTATGTGACAAAAGCCATCGCTCCACTTCCTGGTTATAAATCTTTTTGAAGGGTTGCATTCGATCAGTGCTGTGGGGAGACAGACAGACGATCGAAACAAACTTTTGTCGTGAGTATTCGAGCACCTCCAAGTTTTGAGTGTGAGAGTAAAGTCCGTCCAATATGAGCACAACGGAATCTTCAACTGTAGGCTCGTTGTTTGACGAAATATGCCATCCACTCGCAGAATAAATCTTGATTCATGGAATCCAGTCAGCTTTTACATTCAGTTCACCAGATTTACAAATCGACGCTAAGGACCAGCTGTTCCTTAAGTTGACATACATTAGTCGTACTTTTCCAAGGTTCATTCTGATACTGTGTTCTGCAAGCCATTAGCTTTTGTATATATGCGCCAATCGCATCTTTTACAATACGGGGTGACGATTCGAGAAGATTCATCCAGAACATTCTAGAAGAGTGGTTTAAACACAATAAAATCAATAACTGCTGCGGAGATCGAACCCGAGACATCGAGTTCCGGAGGCGGCATTTGCAATCCACTGCGCCACAACAACCCGTTCTCAATTTCACCTATTAAAGGTTGGAATTAGGAACGACCATTCCTTCGCCTTTGACGATCAGTATTATAGGTTTGAATGTGAACATTATTAAAAGTATGTAAATGTTCCATACCTCTTCTTCAATTCATCTCTCTTATAATTACTATTATTATTAAACATCTTCATCAAATACAAAAATAAATGTATTTGTTATTACATTTATTTTTTGGGTTTATAGACATTTAATAATAATTAAAAGTAATTCATCATCGGATTCTACGTTTCATCCACTTAAACATCAGACCATCAGATCAGAAACAAAACTATGCTGGAATGCTTTGTTCTAGCCCGTCAGGATATTAAATCACAAGTTGCTTTTTAATGACCATTAACGCTATCTTTGTTGTTCTTACGACACCGACATTACAATTCACAAAATAAACAACTCATTTCCTAACTAACTCAGACGAAAATTTGAAAATAGTGCTACCAGTGTGGCTTAAACGACCCTCGGCGGAATTAGATACATGACCGAAATCTGCCAGAGTTACTTTGTTTACTAACAATTTCCTGTTTTTTGTACAAAAAAAAATAAATAGATATTATAAATAAACATCCAATATTTCTTCTTCAAACCTTGTATATTGTAAAGTATATTATTAAGCATCTTCCACGACACCAGAAATAAATGTTAAACACTACATTTATTTCGAGAAAACAGCAAATTTTCGAGGAGAAAATAAAATGCCTCCTCTTTTTCAAGCCTTTT
>JAFIDM010095283.1:0-25268 GCA_023159025.1 Thereuonema tuberculata | reverse complement strand
TGTTTGTTTCCTTTCACACAATTTTAAAACAAAGGCTAAAATTTTTGTGGAGCAGCATCCCCCACTAATTTTAGCTCCGTCCAAATAGCAGTCCTTCAAGTTAACTGAAGTTTGGTGCACACCGCCATAAGTCAATCATTTTTATTGTCCAAACGTAAATGGCTATTATTAGCTGTGTAATGGAGAAGACTGGAAAATAAAATTTTATTTTAATGTAAAGCCTTTTATTTCCCAGTCTTCTCCATTACGCAGCTAATAATAGCCATTTACGTTTGGACAATAAAAATGATTGACTTCAAGATTCTACACATCCCTCCTTTGCAAGCTGCAGTTAACCTCAGCTACGTCTCTCAATGCAGTGAACTGTTCCACCATTGCCTATATAAGACTGGCGTTTATGTATTTTATTTCTCTTTGCTTGAAAATGTTAGCCAAAGTGCTAATGAAATCGATAGCTGTAAAGTTTTATTGTATCTATAAATATTTTGTAATTTTGCTTAGTCTGTGCGTTGGCTGTAATTTTATTTATTTAAAAGTTATTTACGCACGTTAATTTTATTATAATTATTTAATCAATATCCAAAGTTATTACTTATTTTATCTATTTTAAAGATTTTATTCCAATCATGTCTGAACATGAACCCCCTGACATCTCCAACAGCCTATTCTACTGCTAGCTCTGCTCCAGTGAACATCAATTAGTTGATGTGCTTTTTTTTTAAGAGTTAAATTTGCTTGTCAGTTTCCTGCGTTTTAAAATCACTTTGAAGTCACTATTATCTATGTGAAGTGATTTACATAAATTGTGAAGTGATTTAAGTGGGTTTTTTTTTTTGTTGTTGTTTTTTTTGCCTTTTGTTTTAAATTATGGAAGAATGGTTTGCAGTACTGTTTGATATGTACTGTTGGTATTTTATTAACCTCTTGCTCTAAAAACACTACACTAACAAAAAAACAAGGATATTTATGTAATTTTTGAGAAAATGTCCAAACAAGAAATAGATCTTTTAATGTGGCGCACAAGTAATCAGTATAGTGAGAAAGACACTATTTGTTCTCATCACTTGCGTTATTTTTTAAAATATTATGAAAAGAACCAACTACAAAAAACTTGTAGTGATCCGTTTAAGAGTCACTCTGTCCCCTTATCAAAGAAAAAAGACTTGAGGGTAATAACTTTAGAAAAAGCGAAAGAGGTTAAGGTAAATATAAACATTACTTTAGTGCTAGGAAAGATGTTGTGCAGTAGCTGTAGAAAATCATTATTAAAAGCAAAACCTGACCTACAGCCAGATAATGAAGAAATGGTTATAAGTCATGAAAGTGATGATGAAATTGAAGATGAATTAAAAACGGCAAAAAGAGTGTTTGAAAAAGATGAACTGAACGAGACTCTTTTAGGATTAGATGTAACTCCATTGAAACTTAAATCATTATCCGCTTGCTCAAAGGAAAAATATGCAAAAAATAAGTTTAAACAGGCTAATCCAAGTTAAAAAAAAGCTTACAAATAAAGGACTCTCACAGTGAATCACCAAGTGAAGCTGTAGGTACAAAAAAAGAAAATGATTTAAAGAAACAATCTGCTGATCTTGATTATTTAGTTACTGTTATGAAAGAGAAAGTTAAAGACAGACTTGAGGAGGCGTGAAAAAAATAGAGGTTTTAACAATCGCTCCAAAGTCTTGGTCTCGCCGGAAAGTAGTGGAGGAATTTAATGTATCAGAATATTTGGTGCAAAAAGCAAGAACTCTGTCGAATGAAAAAGGCATTTTGGCGTTGCCAGAACCTAAAAAAGGCAGAACAGTCCCTGAAGAGACAATAAATATTGTAAAAGAGTTTTACCATGATGATGAATTTTCTTACATGATGCCAGGTGCTAAAGATCGTGTTAGTATTGAAAAAAATATGTACATGCAGAAAAGGCTTCTTTTATGCAACCTACATGAACTATTTGTTGTTTTTAAGAATAGGTATCCACAGCTAAAACTAGGATTTTTTTTAAATTTTGCTCTCTGAGACCAAAATGGAGTGTGTTGGCTGATTCACCAGGCACTCATTGTGTATGTGTGTGCTTATACCACCAAAATGTGGAGCTTTTAGCTAATGCAATGAATCAGCATGATAAAGAATCTGTACATAATATGTTAGTTTGTAACTGACAAAATAGAGATTGCATGCTGCGCCGCTGTGATAAATGTCCTAAAACATCTGAGCCATTGAAGCTTTATTTGGAAGACATCTTAGAAGATTTTGATGATGAAGATGAAATTAAATTTTCAATGGGTAAGTGAAGGCCGAATGATGCTACAGACAATGCTACTTCCTCGTCAAGAATTCATTGAATGTACTATTCGGAAAATTGAATCTCTTATCCCTCATTCTTTTATAACAACTTCAAAACTTCATTTGAGAAATACTTTCAAAAACTTACACTACTAAGAGACAAATTTGTAGGGTAAAAAATGGAAATCTTTGTTAATCTGTAGGGTAAGTAAAAATAAATTAAAGTTCTATGGTTATCTTATTCGTTACAATATGCATTCGCTAATCTAGACCCAACTGCAGACAGAGTTTCAAAAAAATTGTTAAAAAATTTTATAAATTCTTAATTTTGTAAAACTCTTTATTGAAGCTATGCTTCATATTGTATTTTTCTTTTCAAAAATAAAAATTTAAATTCCAACCGTCTCAAACTTGTTTTACAGCTGATTTTGTTTAATTCAGACTTTCGGTGACTAGGAAAAATCTAGTCCTACTAACCATAGACTGGCATGACCATAGGCTTATTTATGTTCACTTTTACCCCTATATTGTTCCATCTATAGGCTAAGTAGACTTTTTAGAATCTTGTACTTTTTACTTTAAGGCCATAAAACCATATTTTACTCCCAACATTAGTGAGTGTAACAATTCCTAGCGTAAATACTATTTGTTACTTTACATTGCTATAAAACTCTTAAAACTCAAAACCCCAACAATCTTATTGCACCATTTGAAAGATAATTTTATACTCTTTCCAATGATGTATGGTTATGTTAGGGCATCTGGAGAGAGATTTTAGCTGTAAGTTCTTTTCTTTATGCATGTCACAGTTTCGGAAAAATATACTTCTTTATTTTTAGTACATGTTTTCACTATGATGGAAGGTTTTAATTTCAATGTTGATAGTGTCATCATATTCTGTATGAAATTAAGAACAAATGAATGAAGTGTCAAACCTCTAGCTTTATAAATATTGATTTTTTCCAGGAAAACGCAAATACATAAAAGCTCGTTTGGTGCCCAAATTGTCCTCGGAAGTTCAAATCAACTAAAACTTTAAAAGGCTATAACTCTGAAACTAATTGTTAGAATTGGATAAAATTTTGTCTTTTTTCTTAACTTAGTGTATACATTGAACATACAAATTTTCAAAGAAATCTGTGGCAAGTGGGTGTTAGTCCTGGATGACTTGGTATGGAATGGCCCATAAGTATTTATCTGTTCGGATGCCATGTACAATTGGTTTACTAATATCCAATACATGCTTGTATGTATGGCAATGAACCGCCATTTTATACGACATGTTTCTCTTTTTTGCAGCTTCATCATGCTGATTAACACGGGTTTTTAACTTTCTTTTGGATTGACCAATATATAAACAACTGCTATTATATGAATTGTTTTCCTGACAGCGAATTCCATAAATGGTCCCACATTTTTTTAAATTGTGATCACATTTCTCGATACATTTTTTCCGATTAAGTATGACCCCAATAGTTCTATTCCTACTTGTTTCAGTGTTGGTTTTAACTTTTTTAACAATGTTTCATCGTATGTAATGGAAACGTATTTCGTGAACCAAATCTTGCAAATCTTGTCTTTTTTGGTAACAGTGTGGAGTAGTTTATCGTAGGAGTCCGTATGCTGTTCTTTCTTAAAACGTCTGGACATTAAAATACTTCCAATATATCTGTTCAAAATCGTGTGAGGAAAACCATTTTTTTAGAAAAATATTCTTAATCATATTGATTTCCTGTTCCAAGAGCATAGCGTTAGAGCAAACACTAATAGCTCTGTCAATGGCCATATATACGTAATTCCTTTTGTAAAACACTGGGACCGAACTATTGAAATTAATTGTGATCAGGGCATCGGTACTTTTTCGAAACACAGTAGTTTCATATTCTCTTTCATGTTTCTTAATCCATACATCCAAAAAAGGAATTCGTCCCTCGATCTCATCTTCTATAGTGTACTGTATTTTTGGATGTATGCCATTAAAATCTTTAATTACGTCCCCTCTGTAGTGCTCGTTAATAATAAGAAAAGAGTCATCTACATATCGACAGATATAATGGACATTATGGAAGACTTTTTCTGTAGAAAAGGCTTGGTATTCCACAAAAGCCATAACGCATTCTGCGAGCACTGCCGATGATGGTAGTCCCATAAAGGCCCCTGACGTTTGCAAATACACCCGATTGTTAAATGAAAAGAACTGTGTATGGAACAGTAAATCAATGAGCCTTATAACCTCCTGCAAGTTAAAATAAAACCTTTCTTTGACGGTTTCGATATCATTTTCAAAAGCATGCTGAATAGCCTGTATGATAAGGGAAGGGGTTAGGGATGTAAACAAATTGAGTATATCCAAAGATATCATTCGCGTATTAGCTATCACGGAATTATTATGGAGGTAATCCAACAGGGCCTCACGGTTTTCAATACAGTATTTAGAACGGTAATTAAGAAGTTTCACCCTCTTTTCAACAGTCTTAGAAATCATCATAATTGCCTTATTTTTACAATTGATGATGGGTCTGATTTTATACAATGAGTTGCATTTCTCTTTATGTTCTTTGGGTAACCCCTTAAACCCGGGCAGCGATTTATTTAGTTATAGTATTTTCTTTCTGGGAAAACAACCCTTGATCATGCGCTGTATTAATTATTCTATCAATTTCCTTAACAACTTGAGCTTCCGTTTGCCGTAATGAACTGAACCCTTCAGTATCGTAAATAAACTGCTCGCACATTTTTTCATTGTCCTGTTTGTTGAGAATGACCAGGGCTCCTCCTTTGTCTGCTTCTGTATATATAACTTCATTATTGTATTCATTAAGCTTGCATAACTCCTGCTATTGTATTTTGCTCATTTTTCCTTCGACACCAGGGGGAAACAATGTTTTTTAGTGACGATTTCAGGGAACATCACGATTGGGTTCTGCTGAGTTGATAACATCTTCCCCTTATAAAAAGCGACTACAACAATCGAAAGAAAAGAAATTAGCAGCTGAAGCTAGAAAGAAATAAGCCAAAAAGTTATTCGGGGAGAAAAACGGAAAATCCTCAAAAAGAAAAATTTAAGAATCATCGAGTGATTCTGATTCTGATGTTCATCTTGATGAGGGTGGTGATTAAGATATGGACACAGATGATGACACAGAATGCCTCTTCTGCACTGGTCGTTTCTCTGACGACAAACATGGAGAAAAATGGGCACAGTGAACTAAATGTCATCGCTGGGCTCATGAAGATTGTGTGGCTCAAGAAGACAATTTTGTATGTCCTCAATGTAGGAAAATCAAATAATTTCTATTTTTAGCTGTTCAAAAGCACATTTCAATGTATTTGATACATTTTCTATGTTATTTTTAGGTTGAACCAGACCATATGTTGCTGCCCATTTCCAGTGAATGTAACCAACAGTACTCTAATCTTGTAAGTTGCTCTTTTTAAATTATTGTCTAAATAGAATTCTAACATTCTTTAAATTTTAATAAAAAAAAGATAATACTTTTTTAACTATTTTAATTTATTAATTTACAAATATTGTTGACTATTGTTTGAAACGTAGGAAAAAATAAGCAAATTCAAAATAATTGATTTTTCTAATAGAGTAGAAACAAAGTTTTCTTCCTTGGAAATAAAAAAATAATATATTAATTTGAGATAATTTTAGTTATTATTTCATTGCGTTTTATAACTTTATTCATAATATTAACTTTAATGCATCAAGTCAACCTTCTGGCTGTACAATTAGTACTAATGTAGGAAATTTATTATTGTTCATATTATATAAATTGTTAGAATTCTATAAAACGACTCATAGAAGTAAGATATATTTTCATTTCCAAAGATAAATATTGATTTCAAGTAATATCTTCAATTTTGGAAGTATTTATGATTCTTAAATAAACTAAATGAAGAATCATTGGAACCTCCAAAAGCAACAATAAACAACAATAAAAACTGAATTGATAAATTGATGTGCCTGCATTCCGCCTGCCTTAAAAGTTTTCTTTGTGCATTAAAAAGATAAATAAAAAAAACCTAATAGCCTGGTGATTACTGCGAGTTGATGATCGCCAAACAGATAGAAATAGTTGTCCTGGGAAGTCACTTTGTAAATACTTGGGTTCATTCATTGTTGTTTTAAGATCAATGAAGACCAATATTTCTTACTTCAATGAAGATCTTTAAAAATTGAAGGGTCCAAGTGTTAATAATGATAAGTGATATTTTATAAATTTTACAGGAATATTCAGAAAAATAAAGAAACTACAGTGTATGAAAAATACAATGTTTTCTATTATCCAAGGAAATGATTGTTCTTGAGAATCAGAATTACACAAAAGATTGTTTTCAAATATTTTTTTATTTCTTAGTTAATACACTTTTATTCAAAGAAGTGCAGTCTTTTGTCTTCAGATACCATTGTTTACATCTTTTTCAGATGTAGAAGACCACCATGATATCTTAATCATCAACACTGTATAATGCTTCATCGTATGAATAAAAAACTTTTTGTACCACTGTTACACTTTTAGAAGTCGAGGATGCAACTTAGCAATGATGGTTGTTGAATCCTATGAAAATAAGGAAAAAATAAACGATACCTTGTATTAAGTACGTACAACATGTGTGTAAAAATTGGTTTCTGCAGCAGGTACCACATTTTATATACACAAGTTACAGTTTAGGTTATGAAGTTTACTTATTTGATAATCACTATTGGAGTCTTTTGATCCTCTGTGATTAACTGATTCTGCATAGTCAGGAACTTTATGTGAATCTTCAATCTAAGTTTCGCCGTTTTCAAATAGCATTTGAAGAATTTTTTGTTTTTTTTTGTTTGACGCGACGTTACACCAGGCTTTCCTTTTGTCGCCATTTTCTCATAGTTACCGTTATACATATACATGAAGTTGTCTGCCCTTACCACTTTTATGAGTCGACATAACATTGCTATCTGTTTACCAATCTACGAACTATTTGAACTGAATACTATTATCAGTTACTCTCCTTCAGATGGGGTCATTTCAATTTCGCTAAAAGTGTCAGTTACCATTGTTTACAGCAGGACCCTTCAATTATTTTCTATTAATAGAAATAATAAAAAATATTTAACGTTTAGTGGCTTATAAGAAATATTCGAATTTTTATAAACAGCTTGAAACAATCCTAAGAATAAACGTAATCTGAGTGTTTTTACATTTCCTGTCTTTCTAATATGTTCTTCAACATTCTTTTATTTGTATTTCTTAGATTAGAAATATCAATGTGTCTGCTACTGATATTGCAGTTCGAAATAATCAAGCGCCTGTTAATAGCAATGTAAGTGGAACAGAAAATAAAACAAAATTGAGTATTTATTGCATTTTTTACTAGTTTAAATAAAAAGAAATAAATAAGAATATTAATTACTCTAACCTAGTCTAATATAATTACTAAACAAATAAACCAAAGAGAATATTGTAATACTAGCCGGGTACCGTCGCTTCGCTCCGGAACCCTTGCATATATAGCATTAAAAAAAAAAAAACTTTATTAATTTAGCAAATTAATATTGAGATCGGAGAATATACGACTTTCCAGCCCGTTGCGCCCTTCTCCACTTAACTCAGGTGTATTGCGGGTTGGCGCCACACACCTGAGGTTGCCGCCATACACTTCATCGTCAGTTTGCCAGATTATTTCCTATCCCGAATTTCAAAAAATCCGGCCTTATTCCTTGTCTACATCATAAAGGAAACCTCTGTGTAAAATTTCAGCTTTCTAGGTCGAAGGGTTTGGGGTGGGCGTTGATGAGTCAGTCAGTGAGTGAGTCAGGACTTTTCTTTTTATATATATAGATTTTCATGAATTTTGTTTTGTTAACATCATTGATTAGTTCTTTTTAGATTATATTTGGATGTGTTATTTTCTCATTTTCAACTGTTATCCGATTCGTCCTTTACATATTATTCCTGGTGTTTTGATATCATGTTTATTTGTGAAAATATGATCTATATTTGTTTTCGTATTTCTGTACTATATTGTTTTTATTCATTTTGAAAATATCTATATTTACGTCGCCAATCAGTATAGTTGGACAGTTGTTTAATATATTTCCATTTTTTATGAATAGATTCTCTATTTCAGTAACATTTTAGTAATTTGTAATTTAGCATTTTGCTTACAGAATGACAGACACAATAACGATTTATTATATATGTTTTTATAATATATAACAATAATAATAGCCGGGGTACCGTCGCTTCGCT
Source organism: Thereuonema tuberculata (assembly GCA_023159025.1). Lineage (NCBI taxonomy): Eukaryota > Metazoa > Arthropoda > Chilopoda > Scutigeromorpha > Scutigeridae > Thereuonema > Thereuonema tuberculata. Next base: position 16,737 of record JAFIDM010095283.1, on the reverse strand, counting down.
CCGGAACCCTTGCATATATAGCATTAAAAAAAAAAAAAAATTATTTATTTAACAAATTAATGTTGCGATCGTCGGAGAATATATAACTTCCCAGACCGTTGTCGCTTCTCCGAATAACTCGGATGTATTGCGGGTCGGCGTCACACACCGAAAATTCACATTTTTGCATGTATCTTGCAAACGCTGAAGCGTTTGTGAATAAGTGATATATCGTTCGATAGAACTTTCAAATACCAACATTTTCTCAACATAATATTCTCTTCCATCTTTTATACTTTTCGTTTAAATTGAGATAAAGTCAAAATTTGACCCTTTAAAAGGCGCCATCTTGGAAACCAAAAACTTTTTTCGAAAGATTTTTGTAGCATTTTGTTTGTCTTAAAAAGATCTACATTTTATCCATTTACATGACCACTCTATCTCTTATAGTTTGGTCACAAAATTGGAAAAACGTAAAGTCTTATGACAGACAAAATAATGCTTTTATAATATATAATTATTAACCAAAATTATATTTAAAGTCATTTCTGAGTAATTCAGAAAAGAAATATGTGACGAAAATTCAACAAAGAAGAGAATTGTGACCATTAATTTTTAATATCTTTAATTATTCAGCAATTTCATGTTTAAAATTCCAGAAGAAAGAAAATTGTTATGAATAAATAGTTTAATGAAAATAAATTAAAATAAATTTTACAAAAAAATATCAGTGAACTATTGTCACGGTTTATCTGATTGTCTGTATAAAATTTACCCGTGACACTCTTATTACTTAATTGTTTTTTTTTTTTTTTTATATATATATGTTCATTTCCTTACCTTGTTTCTGTAAAATTTAATTAATCTCTGTAAAAGATACCAAGCAACTTTACTTCCATGTTAAACATGCTTGTTATCTTATTTTCATTGTAAATCATTAATTTTCTTACTTTTATATTCTCCTTAATTTTAAGTCCTCGTGAGAATTCATTTCAATTAAATTCCCCAGTACCAATCTGCCAATCACTCGTCACCTCACAAGGTTTTGATTTTCCTTATTATCTTGTGTGAACGTGTTATGCTTTGATTTTAAGAAATTATATATAAACCTTATAAAATTTTATTGTTTTGTTGTGTATTTTATTAACTAAAATTGTATTGTCTGTTCCCCTTTGTTAACCTACCTGCGCTTGAGATATAACTATGGGTTCAGCTATCAAAAGGCGTTTTAGGTTTTACACTTAATTTAGAGAGATCTGAAGCTAAATATTTCAATATTTATATTTTTTCTTTAAGAGAAATTACTAAAGAGTCGATCACGGGTTTTCATCATAATTTATTGTTAATTTACCGAAAACCGTGACACTATGATTTAGAAAATTATTATAAGAGCTGTTTTTTTTTTTGTTAAAAGAATGCAATAACAAAAGAAGCTATAGTTGAAAGTTTAAGGTGTGCATTTAAATGTTGACAATGAAGACTCCGACATACAAATTTAAAAGTTAAAAAAGATTTAACACATTAAAAATTACAGTAAATGACTAGTTTTGCCTTTATTATCAGTCTTTCTCTAATGATAATAGCGTTTTTACATAAACATAGACCAATGAAAATTTACAAATTAAAACTGATAGATGTAAGCCAATAGAATGAACGGTTGATGGAATCAGTGGTGCTGCAGAATCACGTTGAAATTGCCGATTTGATAATGTAATCATCTTGACATCAAAATCGGGAATGATTGTAGATTCTTTTTATGGGTTCATCCACTTCCGCCCTCCTTGCAGAAATAGTTATGATTAAGTAGAAGACTCAGCATTTTTAGGCTTCTGAAAGAGCCTTGTATCCCCGGTTTGTCTATCTGTAGACATATATCCCACAATGCTTCGCAACGGCTTCTCGAAGAATTACGATTATTCCATATAAATAGGGGTGGGTAAGATAGCATGAGGTCGCAAAAAGACTCGCGCGCGCATTTTCTAGACCACCTCGGCGCAGTCTATTCTAAAGTAAAGGTGACTCAGAAGCCGTTGCAAAGCATTGTGATTGGTATACTACTCACTTTCCCTACCTTATTTATTTTTAATGAGGGGCGTCTAGACATTATATTGCAGATACGTTGACGACCTGCTATTCTATTCTGACTTAACCATCCAAGAAGGAGTAATCAATATCATGAATGTTATCCATCTTAATATTAATTTCAAAATAGAGAAGGAAAATTGTAATAGCATCCTCTCCCTCGACGCTCTAATTACACGTAAACAAGAAGGATTTTTTTACTTCAGGAAACCGACTAACCATGCGCTTACTTTGAATTACCTGTCCTACTGTCACCCCTCCCCTTCCCCTCTTTGAAATTTAAACAACATTAACATGGCCGTTAACCGGGCATTTTCTTTATCAAAATAATCAAAACAGTTTCCTTACAGAAATGATACCATCCGATCCATTTTCATAGATAACAATTACCCGATACCCCTAATTAATAGACAGTTAAAAAACCGCCATTCAGAAACAATATAAAAATGACATTCCAGCAGAAGCCAGCTAAACTCATTTCAATTCCATATCACCCGCAGCTTTTATCAGCTCTAAAAACTATCTTTCATCCATTAGATATTGCAACAACTTCTCCAGGTATCAATAGTATTTTCATAAAGAAAGAAACATACATCCCCCTGTCTCGTCCAAAGGAGTAGTTTACTGTATTCAATGTTTTCAAAATTCATTCAAGTACATACGCGAAACCCGGCAAGCCCTGGAAAAACGACTTTCGCATCATATGTCGGCTATCAAAAAATCAGAATTTCAATTATTTAACAACCACATACGTTCACTTCACTTGTCACTCCATTAATTTTAATTGCCCTACCATATTATGTAGATAGTCCAATCCCTTCCTGCGTAAGTGCAAAGAATCCATATTAATATTAACAAATCCGGACGGCTACAACGATAGCATTTCTGTTTAGTCTATAACTGAATACGGCTTCAATAAGTTATTCCGATTTCAACATTAAAATACCCCCTCCCTCCCCCGTCTTATATTCCCTATCGTTTGAGATAGTCCGGTCAGAACATGAACTTACATAAGTCGATGGTATTCTCCGAACATTATTCCGTACCCTGACAATCAAGATGATGACATCCTGAGATTGGCAGTTTGAACATGATTTCTGCAGCGCCACTGATTCACCATCCGTTCATTCTATTGGCTTACATCTATCAGTTTTAATTTGCAAATTTGCATTGATCTTTGTTTATATAAAGTCACATGTATTTTCGTAATTATCATTAGAGAAAGACAGATAGCAAAGATGAAACTAGTTATTTTTACTGTAAAATTTGTTAAATCATTTTTAAACTTTTAAATTTGTACATCGGCGTCTTCATTGTCAACAAAAGTAGTTTTTAAAAATACTGTTGATTTTTTTTACGTCATTTACTCGGATTAAGAATTTCTAATAATATTACGTTTGAGCTTAATCATGATATTATAAATTTAAATGTAGAATAATAAAATGAACCAATTTACTTTCTTAAAATTTTCTGACTAATTATCATACCTTCAAAAATGTCACTTTAAAAATGACTTTATAATAAAGTTGTTGAATCCACAACATGGGATTTAGATTCTTATTTATGATAATGTGAATTTCTTTTTCTGTGTAACTCTATCACAATTAGTATCACTTCGTTAAAAATTATCAATTTGCTTTGAAATTTGTGAAAGGGAAAAATATGTAAATTTTCATAATTTCGTTTTTGCCACAGCGAACTAGCATTTTCAAAAATAAAAAATGTTTCATAAATTGTTGAAGAAATCCATGTTTGTAATTATAAAATATTTGTTTAGAATTATTCGATTTCGATATATTTAGCTAAAAATAACTAATATTAATCTGTCTCTTAGCCATGACATGAAAGAGAATAAGAAGCTTTTACGAGTTATTAATGGAAATGAACGTAAAGCAGCAGCACAAGAATAATTGCCTTTTGTTTGTTGCCTTTTTCCCTTTGTGGGGTCACTGCCAGATTGGCCGGTGACCTACACATAGGTTTGCGCCCTTCCTGGTTCTTTTATTGAGGGAGGCGGGTTTGGGCTGAAGATCCCGTTGAAGGGTGAAACAGCGGTTCCCAAATCCTCCTCATAATTGAATCAGAAAAGGCAATTATTCTTGTGCTGCTGCTTTACGTTCATTTCCATGAAAGAGAATTTAATTAGTTATTAAACTGCATTACAAAATAAGCAAATTAATTGTAAGTATCTTTTACTTTAGTATCAAGGAAAGTCTTCACTTTCAGAAGATGAGAAAAGAGAAAAGTTAATAAAAGGTAAGAAATAAAAGCCCTAATTCAATTATCTAACATAGCAGTTTCTAAAGCGAAACGAAATGAAATAATATTCCTAACATTTTAATTCAAGTTACCTGATTTCCACAAATTGTTTTCAAATAATTGCAAATTAAGACCCAAGTACATGATATTTCAGTATCCATGAATACCAAATAAAAGATATAGATATATTCTGCATTTGGTATGTCTCAATAAAAGGAATTAGTCTAAAGAACTGAGTAAAACTCTGATATTGTGGTCTTCCCTTATGCTTAACACACTATGGATAATCTGTAAGAGCTTTGCTTTATTCATGGTTTTCCCTTGATGCTACAAAGAGCTCAGATGACCATTCGAGTTTATTTCTACATGTTTCACAAACTGGAGATGAAAAAGAGCAGAAAGGATGGAAGTATATGTTATACTGTTCAGACTGCTTCGGATACCAGTGAATGGATAAACACAAAGAGAAGAAATAAGTTTTTCTAAATTTAATAAAACCTAAAACTATTTTATTCATCAAGTTGAAAATTATATATTTTTAAACCACTTTAATCTGTGTATAAAACTTATGTTTTTGCCTTGTGAAATATTAACGAATAAGCCAAATTATAGAAGATATACAAAGGTATATTGTGGAAGTAATTAAATTTATAAAATGTAGTTAAAATGAAGCTGTAAAACCTAAAAATGAAAATGAAAAACAAATTACTTCGAAATCATTGTGTATTCTGTGATTTCTAATAGATATTTTCATTAGTGTATATTTTCATTAGTTCTTCCTTAGTTTGTTTGGGTTTTTTTTTTCTATGTTCAGAAGCATGTTCTTTTACTATATTCTATAAAACTGTTGTAAGTTCTTACCAGATTTGGAAAAGATAACTAGGAATTACGATACAGAAATAAAAAAAAAAATGCAAGAAACTCTAAGGTGATGCAACATCAAATCTAATGACAGCATATTGTAAATGACTTAAATTTTAAATTGTAAGAGAATAAGTAAAGAATTTGTTGATGAAATTGTATAAAGGCTCTGGTCAGCAGAGAAATTGAAATGCAGGACTTTGAGAAAATTTGTTGATATAAAGTTGATTTAATTAATTAAAATTTTTCACAGAAAAAGATTATTCCCTGATCTAAATGGAAAAGATAAGTGTTGGGAAAGAAGAAATCCTAAATTTAATGGGAAACTTAATCGCAATATCCATACGCCTACATTTAGATTTAAAGAACAATTATTTAAAGAAATACAAGCAATTAACTAAAGAGATTCAATGAATTATATTAAGTGTTATTGCACAAAAGTTATTTAATGGATAATTGCCAATTGCATTTCTAATTGAATATCCCAAGATTACATACATACATACATACATACATACATACATACATACATAGTTCTCTGCCAAGGGCAGGTCCTTCACTGCAAACCCAGCACTCTCCAATCTTTCCTATTTTCTGCCTTCCTCTTCGTCACCACATAAGATCCATTTACCATAATGTTGTCGATCATCTGAAATCTTCTTCTGCCTCGAACTTTTTTACCGTTCACCATTCCTTCCAGTGCATCCTTCATTAGCCTTCTTCTCAGCCAGTGACCCAACCAGTTTCTTTTTCTCTTCCTGATCAGTTTCAGCATTATTCTTTCTTCACCCACTCTTTCTAGCACAGCTTCATTTACAAAAAACCTCAAAAAATTAAAAATTAGTCAAAGACTTCTTAAATTAAAGTATTAAATATATAACAAAATCAAAGTTAGAGAATGTCAAGAAAACACTCAGTTTATCTATTCATTACTATACTTCATTTTTATTTTATAATTCGTATTTTTTTTGCATTATTACAGATGTAAAGAAGGATTTGGAACAGAAGCTGAGCTCCGTAGAAATGCAAAAAATTTCATGGCTCAATAGACAACTAACAGTGGAACATAATTATATTGGACTGAGTCTAATAAAAGAAGATGACCAATGCAGAGAAAGAAAAGTGACAGAGATTAATATGGATGATCTTCTAGAAATACTGAATCAGAGTAAAAAATTCACGTTGATTGAAGGAAAGCCTGGGTTTGGAAAAACAACATTATCTTATAAAATAGGCCAGTTATGGGTTGATGGAAAGCTTTCTTCTTTCAATTTTGTTTTTACAGTTGAATTAAGAAAACAGTTAAAGTTTAGTTCACTTCAAGGGTTTGTCTCAGATTATAATAATACTCACCTTAGTGATAAAGAAATTCACACAGAGGATATTTTAAAAGTAATGGAACATTCAAAAGTCCTATTCATAATGGATGGAGTAGACGAAATATTTTATTCACAGAAAACAAATGTCACGAAGTTCATTCAAGAAATTGAAAGGACAAATAACTATCAAGTGGTCTTAACCTCTAGACCAACAGGTATATTACAAGAATTGTAACTGAATTTTTCAGAGAAAATAATTCTCATAGGTTTTTCTAATGAGGGCAAAAAAGTTTTCGTGACTCAATACTTTGAAGGGAAAATGGAATCAAAAAGAGCAGATGCCATTTTAGAAAAAATAGAAAATAAAGTATCAGATCTGAGTGAAAGTCCAATGATGTTGCTGTTATTTTGTTTTCTGTTAGAAAATCAGCCACAACATTATCAACTTCCTGATACTCTTACAGATGTGTTCAAAGAAATTATCAACTTTATTCTAAATAGATATGTACTGAAAGATGCAAAAGAAAAAGTAACAGCCAAACTAGATTTTTTTGAAGAGGTATCGAGTGATGAAAATAAATATATAAAGGAGGAATTATATTAAGTCGGTGAAAAAATATTCAATGCAATAGAGCAAAAATAATCTTCACTGCAGCGGAAATTCAAGGAAATACACTTGTTGAAGCTGGATTTTTCATAAGATTACCTCCTGATGAGAATTTTCTAGAACCTTTTCATAAATTATTTAGTGAGTTTTTGTGTGGATTCTTTTTATGTCAGACATTTTTGAAGAATGGAAAAGCTTTCCATCAATTATTTAGAAAACTTTTATATGAAGTAGAAAAGGAAGATTCACTAATAATTCCATTCCTGTGTGGTTTATTAAAAGAAAAATCAGTGGAAATTCTTAAATTAATACCAGAGTGGTTCTTTTATGGAAATTGGACTAATTATATTAGTCTGTATCATGAATGTAGTCACTTCAAACTAGATAGAAATGATTTGTTAAAACTAAACCCACCAAACTTACATTTGGATGTAACTATTGTTAATAAGGATGTAATTGTTTTAGAAAAGGAATTCAAATTAAGTTTAAAAAGAAATACCTTTTTTAACAAACTTATATGGACTAACTTGAATATCAATGTACTTCACTCGTTCTTTGCCAAGCACTTTGGTCTGAGTTATTTCCAACAACATTCCTGTAATGTAGTGAGAATCTACTTCCCTTGTCAATTCGATAAATGTAGAAAAAGTGAATGTTGTCAGAAGCTTTTCAGCCAATCAGATTTAACGGTTTTAATGCATGAAATTATAAAGCTGAAACCAAATTCAATTCATGTTTATTTCCCTCACTGTGAACAATCCATTAATGCAATGTTAGAAGCAATTTCAAGAGCAAATTGCTGTTTGGATGAGTTATATTTATACAATTTCAGTTTGAAACAAAAAGATGTAGAAATTGTATCAGAAATTGTTTTACAACAACGATTAAAGAAATTGGATTTATCAAATGAAATAAGTCATTTGGTTTTAGAAGATAAAATTAAAACAACTGTTAAAATGCATCAACTCGTTAAGACAATAGAAAACGTTGATTGCGTACTGAAACAGTTACATTTCTATGATGTTTACATTGCTAAAGATGAGTTCAATTCACTTATGGGTGCAATATCAAGATCAAAGACCCTGACTGAACTTCAGGTTGTTTTCACTTCTCAATTCGGAATTGTGGTTGATTTGAGTAAATTATGCAACAGAGGAAAACAATGGGATTATATACAATTTCGAAATTTAGAAGTGATTATAACATCTGATAACACTCTTTACATTGATTTCTTAAATTTAGAAAAATGTATTTTGGAGAAAGAGAGTTCAATGAAACATTTTGCTTTGTGTGAAATGAATACTTTATGGTGTGATAGTCACTTGATAAATGCATTTTGTCATAGGAAAACATTAACCCCGTCTTCTTCGAAAGCAACTACTGAGATAGGAATTCAGGCTGAAACTTTAGACATTTCGCCTGAAATATTTGTAAAGTTTTCTAATTTGGATTGGCTCATGTTTGATTTTACGAATGGATTGAAAATTAATGAATCTAACTCAAGAAATTTCATTGCTCTTCTGAATGAAAGGGAAATTTCTCTAAATTTAAAATTTTTATTGACGTTCGAAACAAAAGAATATTTAATGATTATTCATTTTATTTTAGAAAGTCTTCAAAGTATCATCAAAACATCAAATCAATCTAAGGAAATTGAGATATTTAAGATACAATTTCTGCCTAAAATTAATCTTTTAAATGAGGTCAATGTTACTGAACTCAGTAAAAGAGAAACAGGGGAACTGTTGGAACATATTTCATTACTGAAACCCTTTCTACAAAATGACTTTATTGATATTTTAGTTATTAACATTCAACAGTCCAAACAGAGAGGACACATTTTAGGTCCATGTCCAAACATAGAGAATTATTTCTCTGAAGATGAGTTTAAAATTCATTTTCAATATGAATATTACAATTGGAGTCGGTTATATGATGCGCAATGGATCATTAAAAAAAGAGAAAGATAAGAAAGTCAAAAAAGTAAAATTAGAACAAAAATAAATTCTCTCTCTTTTCTGGATTATTTAAAAAAAGACGACAGAAATCAACTCATTTTCTAAGGTGAGAAAGTTGTCAGAATACTACGCGTACTTTTAGATAACTGAAATTATCAGATATTTTTGATCCTTTGTTGTAAAAGCTATTAAATTCTTTAAAGTCTTTTGATAATCAAATTTCAACTATTACTATTGTTAATTTTTTATCAAGTTTAATTGTAAACAAAAGAAAGGGTTAACGTGCTGACAAATTTCACTGAAAATGTCTGGGCTTAACAGACATTTTCAGTTAATTGTAAACAGTTTATCGTAATGATTAACAATTGAAAGAGTCTCGAAATATAAAAATGAAAAAACCATGAATGGTTTATCTTTTCTATTAATGTAACAATGAATATAATTAATAGTTAAGCAACTATTTCATGCAAATTATCGTTTGTACATTCTTTTAATTTGCTTTGTGTTCGAAAGTCTTTTATCTGAGAGGAAAATGTTTTTCTACAAAATCTTTTAATATCTAACAGAATCAAATATTACAGATTTCAAATTTTATTTAATATATTTTGTAAAATCCATTTTGTCATTTTGGTTTAAAATATTTTAAAAATACCAAAAGAAAATATTTCTAGAAAAATGTACTATTTGCCCTTTTTCTAACATTACCCAAAACTTTTTACTATTGTAAATTTTTAAACTCATTTTTAGAAAAGACCATTTGTTAAATTGAACATCAACGAAATAACAACCATTCAGATTGTAATTCAAGTTACTTCAAAAATGTTTATATTAGAATTGATACTGAATTTTAATTTCTTTCATGCAAATTTGCTTCCAATAAGATTACTAATTATTCGTTTCTTTACATAAATAAATTTGTAATTTTAAGGATTTTTTTTCATAAAACGACATTCAATATTGAACTTGTAAATAAATTCAATTGAAAATAGCACATAGAATAATGAAAATAATGAATTTTGATGCAAAATGTTTACTGAACGTAATTATAATCAGATATCTTGACTGAGTATCTTGTCCTACTGATATTTAAATGTAATTCTGTTTAATTTCATTCTAGAAATAAAGTAATCCATTGTCGTTTTTAATAAGTTAATAGACAGTGTTTTTTTATCTGAAGAATGTTGAATGTAATAAATTAAATAAATAAGAATTGATTATAATAATTCTTATAATAATATAATAAGTTTTAAAAACAATTGATTTGTTTTGATTTTTTTTGACATTGTTATAAACATTATTTATAAGATGTTGTTATAAAATATTTTTCAATGTAGTTATTTTAAAAATCATTGATACTTAAGGGCGAAACGCACTACTTCTTCTTCCGTTATGTTTCCGTAACGTAATTGCTTAAGTCCCCACTATGGCTGTACCGGTTTGATGTACCGGTGGGGCTTGCGTGTACTAATGAAGTTGAAAGCTATGCTGTCGGCAGAGTACTCTGCCAGCAGGGCCACCCATGGCAGACAGGTTTCAATGGAGGTGCCAGACTAAGTGTACAGCCCAACGTCGGCAGCAAGGCGTTGGTGTGTTGGAGGCGGAGGATCATTTTGGTTTGACAACGGCTCCAGCACTAAGTCAGTGTTATGCCCTTAAAGGTGTTACACATTGCGCAGAAGAAAGGCCTGGCAATCTACTTCTGTATTATGCCAAGAAAACTTGATGGAACGTACAACTAGGGAAATCCGATATAGTGCTGGAAGATGTGCCCCTGGGTCGGAAGGCACTCATCAAGCTACTGGGGAAGAGCATTTGGTTGACTTGAGTATGATCAATACTTGTGATGCGTCAGGAATAAAGCCGCAAGGTCCTCTTGGTGCTGATGTTGTTTGGTCGAAAGGGAAGATCAAAAGCTGTAAAGACTTTATTACACTAGGGACTTGGAACGTGCGAACCATGAATCAAGGCAAACTCGACATTGTCAAATCTGAAATGGAAAGAATTGGACTTGACCTTCTTGGAATTAGTGAATTGAGATGGACTCAATCTGGACATTTCCAGTCGAATGGGCATTGGGTCTACTACTCCGGTAATGACCACATTCGTAGAAATGGTGTGGCTTTCATTCTTAATAGGAAACTAGCTGACACGGTTTTGAGCTACAATGCCGTCAGTGACAGGATCATCACAATACGGCTGCAAGGGTCGCCTATCAATGTGACACTCATGCAGGTCTACTCTCCAACAACGGATGCGGCAGAGGAAGATATTGAACTTTTTTATGATCAGGTTCAGGAGCAGGTCGATCGAACCCCTCCACAAGACTTATTCATTGTCATGGGAGACTTCAATGCCAAGGTGGGATGCGGCAAAGTGGGAACAATAGTTGGCAACTTCGGACTAGGCGAACAGAATAAAGCTGGTGAAAGACTTATCGATTTTTGCGCTTCAAATCAACTGTCAATCATGAACACTTTCTTCCAGAACCATAAAAGAAGACTGTACACTTGGACTTCACCTGACGGCATGTATAAGAACCAGATCGACTATATTTGTGTCTCCCGAAGATGGAGATCTTCAATTGCCACTGTTAAGACAAGACCAGGAGCGGATTGTGGATCAGATCATGAACTATTGATATCTAAGATTAGAGTAAGGCTTCGAAAACAACGTAAACAACTGGTGTCACCGAAGTTTGACTTGACTAATATTCCAGAAGTCTTTTGGCAACGTCTACATAATCGTTTCTCACTATTGGACACTGATGAAAAAGAGCCTGATGAACTGTGGACACAAATTAAGACTGTCATTATTGATGAAGCCGAAATGTCCATAAATAAAAGACAGAAAAGATCAGCGCAACCATGGATAACTGGAGACACTTGGAAGATCATAGAGGAGAGGCGGATGGAGAAGGCCAAAGGCAATAAGCAAGCTGCATTTGACATCACGAAGAGACTAAAGAGATCTGTGCGCAACGACAAGGAACTTTATTACCAGAAGATTTGTACAGATATCGAGGGTGAACACATGAACTGTAAAACTAGTCAAGCATACCTAAAGATCAAAGAGATTCGTCGTAAATTTCAACCAAGGGTGGGCATGTTAAAAGATGCCAGTGGTATTAGGCTGACTGAGCCAAAAATGATTAAAAAAAGATGGAAGGAATATACAGAACAGCTCTATAAGAACGACGATGCAGAGTCAGGAAAAATACATGTTGACTATGACAAGGAACCGAACATTCTGAAAGATGAAGTGGTCGCAGCAATAAATCTTCTGCCAAACAATAAGGCTCCTGGATGTGACAATATCCCAATCGAATTGATAAGGCAATCTGACGCAGCAATTGATATTATTACACATTTATGCCAACAAATCTGGAAAACGTGTAAATGGCCCAAAGATTGGACGAGATCTGTGTTTATTCCCATCTTGAAGAAAGGAGATAATACAGATTGTGGAAACTATCGAACGATTGCACTTATATCTCACGCCAGCAAGATTATGTTAAAAATTATCCAAAGGAGACTACAGCCCTTCTTAGATAGGCAGTTGTCTGAAGAACAAGCAGGTTTCCGGAAAGGCAGAGGAACGCGAGACATCATAGCAGACACGAGATGGATAATGGAGAAGGCTAAAGAGTTTCAAAAGGACGTCTTTTTGTGTTTTATTGACTACAGCAAGGCCTTTGACTGTGTAAGTCATACTAAGCTTTGGGAAACATTGGAGAGTATGGGTGTACCGGGCCACCTGATTTGCCTGATAAAGAATTTGTATAAGGATCAAGAAGCAACAGTCCGTACAGAGTACGGCGATACAGAATGCTTCAAAGTTGGAAAAGGTGTTAGACAAGGCTGTATCCTTTCACCATTCCTGTTTAATCTCTATGCAGAAGCCATTTTTAATAAAGCTGGACTTGCTGATAAAGAAGGAATAAAAATTGGAGGAAGAGTCATCAACAATCTGCGATATGCTGATGACACCACGTTAATATCAACTAGTTTGGAAGGAATGAAAGATCTTTTGGGATGTGTCCAACGAGAAAGCGCTAATATGGGACTCTTGATCAACACCAAAAAGACAAAGATTCTGACTACGTCCGTGTACCCCGGAAACATTATGGATTTGGATGGATTTCAAATGGAGGTGGTAAAGGACTTCAACTTACTCGGCAGTATGATCACCTCCGAGGCAACTACATCACCGGAGATCAGGAGAAGAATAGCTATGTCAAAGTCAACGATGAAGTCACTGGATAGAGTTTTTAAGTCAAAAAACATCTCTCTAACGACCAAGATAAGACTTGTACAGAGTCTGGTCTTTTCTGTGTTCATCTATGGATGTGAAAGTTGGACAACAAAGATACGAGACAAAAGACAGATTGATGCCTTGGAGATGTGGTGCTGGAGAAGAATGTTATCGATACCATGGACAGCTCGAAGAACGAACAAATCAATTTTGGATGAAATCAAACCGGACATCTTACTCGGTTCTAGGATCACCAAATTACGTCTTGCCTACTTTGGACACATTATTCGACGTGATAGATCTTTAGAGAAGGACATTATGTTGGGAAAAACAGAAGGCTCTAGACGAAGAGGAAGACCAGCAACCAGATGGCTTGACACTATTACAATACGACAGAAATGACCCTGGCCGAACTTTATGAACTTGCACGTAATCGTTCTTCCTATAGATCGTTCATCCATCAGGTCGCCAAGGCTCGGAATCTAGTGAAAGGCCGTGATTGATTGATTGACAACACACGTAAAAACATAACTTATTTCTACCAAAAAACAAAAATAAAAACAAAAAATCACGAATTTCATTAACCTTTTCTTTTTGTTTTCAATTTCTTTGCTAGCATTTTTTTTTAAATTTTCATTATTCTTAATGGAAACGAAGTCAATATATTTAAAAACTAATTTTATTTTGTAATTTTTGATGAAAATTACAGTTAAATTTATAATTTCTGTTTCAGTATCTTTGAAAAGTTCTCTTTTTCGATTTATTTATTGATTTATTTTAGTGTTTTAGACCGCTTATAAATGTAATACCACAAATATTATTTCGATACTTTTGAAAATATTTTTCTTTTTTTTTAAAAAAACTGAAGCAGTATTCTTTAATTGAATAGAAGAGAATTTCCAAGTTGCAATCTAAGCTCATACTTAAATAGAAACTATTCTTCTAAATCTAAAGCTTTCAATAAACACTTAATGAATTCAATTGAAATTTTTAAAACACTTTTTTTTCTTGAGAAATCGAAACTCATTAAAAAATTATATAATATGAGTTATAGAGGGATACGCTTTCCGTACAAAATGTGTTCAGAGTGTTGATGGTTTTACTCCAACCATACATTGACCTTTCAATTCTTGAAGGCATCAGATAAAATTCAAATTAACAGAATTCCTAAATAGATTTTCTAAAAAACATTCACAATATATTCAAATATTTATTACTTTTACAACGGTAAATCAATATCAACTTTTTAGTTGTCATATTAGTAATTTCATGATCTTTTATTCATTCGAAACAAATAAAGTGAAAACAAGACTTATTAGTTCAAAGCAGAAATTAAAATGGAAATTTACTGAAAACAAGAATTAATTCAAGCAAACCTATTTTAAAGCTGATAAAATATAATATAACTGATGGTACTAATGTATTTCAAGTACAATTTTTAAAAATATCAATATACTATTAGCTTATATTGGTAATATCTTCATACTCTTAATTTTGTATCTGTATTTTTCCTATTGACAAAATTCTGACAATCTAAGGTAAATTTTATTTCAGACAGATTTTCAAATTAGATATACATTTGTTAAATTTTAGAAATCGTCGTCAAAATTTTGGAAGGAATGGCAGAGAAGTAATGACTGATATTATAATGATTTCAGAAAAAAAAAAAAAAATCTGTTTTCATAAGATATATAAGCACAGAAGAAAAGAAAAAAACTTTTTCCAAGCACAAAACCTTGACAATTTAAGGTAAATTTTATTTCAGACAGATTTTCAAATTAGATATACTTTTGTTAAATTTTAGAAAGGAATGACAGAAAAGTAATGACAGATTATAATGATTTCAAAAAAAAAGAGAAGATTTTCATAAGATGTGTAAGCACAGAAGGAAAGAATAAAAGAGATTTTTAGATTATTAGGAGTAAACAATTAGCAAAATGTTCTTCACGAAAAAAGAAACCCGTATTTTTTATTGGACCACAGGATGCACGAACTTATGTGTAGGTGCCTTAAGAAAATTTATCAGTACCAAAGACGTGTCGTATCTAGGTAAAGAAAATAAATATTTCAATTGTTATGAAACATACTAATCATGTTTCAAGAAATTGTTTATGTTTATTCAAAAAATTATTAAGAAGTAATCAGCATAAAAACCCGAATGGCAGCTACAAAATTAAGGATTATTTCTTTATCTATTTTTATGAATAAGTAAGAGATTACGAATATAATCTAATACTGTACTGATATATTTAGGAATTGCACTTCAAATACAATATTATCATAAATTATACTTTACCAGCTTTAAAAAAAGATTAGCTTAAATTCGTTCCTCTTTTTAGGAAATTTTAATTTTGATTTCTGCTTTGAATTAATAAGGCTTGTTTTTACTTTATTTACTTCGAATGAATACAAGATCATTAAATCTCTGTTGGTATAATTTAAAAGAGATATTGGTTTACCGTTGTAAAAGTAATAAATAAATGAATGTATTCTGAATATTTTTTAGAAAACCTATTTAGGAATTCTATTAATTTGAATTTTATCTGATGGCTTCAAGAATTGAAAGATCATTTTATGGTTGAAATAAAACCATCAATATTCTTAACACATTCTGTCTTATATTACTTGTAAAGCTATAGACAGACTAATGGCCGAGTGCACCAAACTTCAGTTAACTTCTATGGCTGCATTGTGGACGTAGCTAAAATTAGCGGGGGGTGCTGCTCCAGAAAAATTTTAGCCTTTATTTTAAAATTGTGTGAAAGGAAACAAACATGTATAAAAAAAAAAATTATCAAGTTTCTGAATAAATTTTCTTTTTATACATGTTTGTTTCCTTTCACACAATTTTAAAACAAAAGCTAAAATTTTTCTGTAGCAGCATCTTCCCCCCCCCCCCCCCCAATTTTATCTACGTCCACACTGCAGCTATCAAAGTTAACTGAAGTTTGGTGCATTCGGCCTTAAGTCAGTTATGAGAGATGTTATTGAGCAATGGCAGAAATAATCTTACCAGCTATTTACTCTTTCTTCATTCTGGTCTAATAAGTCTTCTACTATTCTGTGGCATTTCTTGCACAATTTCTTTTGTGGTCATGAAGATGAATCAGCTATTGCCAAACACCATATGCAGAATATCACAAACAGTACAGCTAGCACTGGCGCTATCTTCTGCAGAAACCAAAACAGAAATGCGAGTACATTTTGCTATGATTCGTTGGCAGGTCTTGGCTCAGGATTTCCAATATTAAAAGTCTGATTCAACTACAAGGTCTGTGTTTGCGCTTCTGGTTCGACAGGCTGCTCATTTGTCGAAATGGCTTTATTTGCGAAGTTCTTAGCGCATGCTGTGCACAGTAGACTCGGTAGTGTAATTGGGGTTTTACAGCAAGCGCATATTGCTTTCATCTTTACAAATTTG
>JAFIDM010095282.1:48907-59598 GCA_023159025.1 Thereuonema tuberculata | reverse complement strand
TCAAGCAAACTTTCGTTTGAACTTTAAAGGTTAAACAAATGCAGATGTTTTAATAAATTTCTTAGTAGGGTATTTTTGATTTCAAAAATGCTCTTAAGTGCAATGTAAGCAGTATATATAAGCACTTCCCCCCCTCCACAATCACACTTCAACATGCTAAGCACAACCCCCCTGTCCCCTGAAATGCATTCGTAGTTTATGGACAGCCCCTACCATTTTTTTTTTTTGTAAAGATACCATTCTTGCCATTTCCAGAAAGACCTAGAAAAAAGATTTAAAATTACAATTATTTGCAATCAATCAGGCTTGAAAGGCACTTTAAGAATTTTAGAAATATTATAATTTCAACTTTTTATTTTAATTTTCAGGTATGTTTCTTATTAATGCTTTTCTATTTTTATTCATATAAATTTTAATTGTTAATTTATTTTTTTATAGTTGTTTTCTACGATCAGTTTGACTATCTCGGCCATCATTGCCTAGTCTTGGAACTTTTAGATGATAACATCAGACATATATTGTTTAAAAACAACAAGCAAGGATTTCATCCATGGGGTATCCAAAAATTTGCAAAAGATATATTTATGTAAGCATAATTTTATTGTAATTATAATTTATTATAACATCGTTTATTGCATTCAGTTTCAGCTTAGAAATTCTGGAAAATAAACTAAAACTTGATACACATTAAATTGTTTTTTAAGATAAATACAATAAAATAATAATTCATTGACAACTGATGATCATGGTAATATTTTATACAATTACGAAATACTTCCTTCCTAATTTGTTAAATAGTTTAGAATATTACATTTTCTTAATGACAACATTAAATATAACTTTTCTATATATATATAGCATATGAATTTTGAGCATTTTACATTATAATGAAAAGACTTAGCATACACTGGCAACATCAAAATAGAATGAAGAAATAAAATGTATTCCTTCTTTGTATTTTCATATCACAGTAGACTCCCTCTTAACCAGCCGCTTATCTCCCCATGTAGTTTTTTTTTTTATTACTTTAGCAAAATGTGTGTGTTTGTTTCATAAATTCATGTCTAGGATAAAAGAAAGTTTTGTTTTTGGTTTTTGCGATATGTGCTTGTGACAAGTATATGAGTATATACTGTAACTTGCACGTACTGTAAGTATATATAATTTTGTAAAATTATATAATCTTTGTCTCTTTTATTGACCTCTGTTCATATAATTACACAATAGAAGTATTTTAAGCCAGTTAAATGTTAATTTTAATGTATTTTCGGTTTAAGCGGCCATTTTGCCAACCAGCCTATTGTCCTCCAAATGAGAGATGGCGGCGGAAGTTTGAACTGCGCAGCCCTTCTGGTAGCTGATCAATTATGTTTTCCTGTCACAATGGACGACGGGGTCTGTTTTCACTGAGAAAGACATGTTGATAAAGCCAAATTAAAACTTCTCTCGACTATTTAGCTTTATTGCAATACCAGTTGCTAACAATAAGTATTTATATAAATATATAAATATATATTATTTATAAATACAATGCTCTTTTGCAAAGTAACAAGCTATTACCGTAATGGCGGCGGCCTTTCATAAAATCAGACGGAAGTGCCTGACCAGACTAATCGATCATACATGTGCAGATCTCACAAAAACAGGGCGGCCATCTCTCATTTGGAGGACTATACGGTCCGGTCCCAAGCCAAATGGTTAAGAGGGAGCCTACTGTATATAAATTAGACCTTTCTAAAAAGCCTTTTTTTTTCACATTTAATATTATTGATTTAATTTCCCCTCCCCCTCCAAAAAAGTATAAAAAATAACTTAATTATGCAATATATATACAGTCAGACCTCGATATAAGGCCACCCTTTGGGACCTCGTGAAAGTGATCTTATAAGCGTGGTGACCTTATAACCGATTCATTCGCATTTGTCAATAAATAAGCATTATATAAATACAGTATAATTCTTTGTAAAATTTAATACAAACAAAAATATCAGTTTATTAGGTTATAATTTTTAAATTTAGTTGAACCAATTAAAATTAATGGAATCAATGAAATTTTAATTCGGAATAAAGTTGTATACAAATAGTACTAGTATGCTCAAGCAAAGTACTGATGTACAACTGATCTTACTTAAAATAATCCATAATACAGGACTGTCACGATTTTGGTTTCATCTTTTGTACAATGTTTTGTAAGTTTTGTAGTTTCTGAAAATTTGATGTAGCAATTTCATCGTCAATTCTCACATATTCACTTTCCCCTTCTATAGCACAGCCGCGATTTCTGAGCTCTTGTATTAACACAGGTAAAGGAATATCATCTTCATCATCTTTTTTCCTAGAATTTGAGGGGATGAAGTAAAAAAGCTGTCCCCTCCATCAGTAAGAGAAATGACGCCGATAAAAGATCGTACCCACGGAAAAATTCTTGGAATTGAATCAGTGTGGCACTGAAATCACAGATAAAAGTGACCTTATATGCAATTACGGTATTTAAGATTTGACCATATATCCGATAATCCATATCAAAGAATTCCTATTCAATGAGCCTGGACTTTAGAAAAGTGACCTTATATGCGGAGTGACTGTTGTTGTTAGGTTCCATCAAGTCGTCTACGACTTCTGGTAACCTCATGTACTAAGGCTCTCCAAACAGATCTATCATTTGTTGCATATCTTAGTTGTTGCAAAGAATTCCCAGTAGCTTCCTTTATATCCTCCATCCATCTTCTTCGTTGCTTTCCTCTTCTCTCTTCCCCTCTACCTTCCCAAGCATGATTATCTTTTCAATGGAATTATCCACTCTCATAATGTGGCCAAAATAGGATAGTTTTTGCCTTAAAATCAATGCTTACAACGAATAGATTGGCTGAATCTGATCTAAAACCCATTTGTTAGTCTTCCTTGCAGTCCATGGTACTCTCAAGAGTCTTCTCCAGCACCAGAGTTCAAAGGAGTCGATTTTCTTTCTTTCCCTCTTTCGCATTGTCCAACTCTCACAACCGTACATCATCACGGGAAAAACCATTGCTTTTACAATCCTAATCTTTGTAGATTTAGAGATGTCTCTGTCTTTCATTATTTTCTTTAGGTTCGACATTGCTCGCCGGCCCAACAAGATTCTTTTCCCTATATCTTCTGTACATCCTCCTTCCTCATCCAGTCTTGATCCCAGAAAATCAAAGTGTGAGACTTTCTCTATCATCTCATCTCCGATTTTTAGCTCTCCCATTTTTCCTGTTATGATCTTAGTTTTCTTAATGTTCAATCTAAGTCCAAATTTTAAGCTTTCATCTTTTACAATGCCTAGAAGAAATTCTATGTCTTTTTCATTTTCTGCCAACAGGGTGGTATCATCTGCATATCTTAAGTTGTTGATCTTAATTCCTCTAATTTTTACACCAGCCCTTGATTTCTCTAGTCCCGCTCTTCTCATAATATGTTTGCTGTACAGGTTCAATAAGTATGGTGAGAGGATGCATCCCTGTCTCATTCCCTTTCCAGTGCTAAACCACTCTGTATCTCCAGACTCAGTCCTCACTGCAGCCTCTTGCTCTCTATACAGTTCTCTTAATAGTCGTATCAGATGCTCTGGAATCCCCACAGATCTCAATCCAATCCATAGTCTTTCATGGTCAACGCAATCGAACGCTTTGCTGTAATCAGTAAAACATAGATAAATATCCTTTTGAAATTCCCTTGATTTCTCCATAATCCATCGCATGTTTGCAATCTGATCCCTCGTGCCTCTTCCCTTTCTAAAACCTGCCTGTTCTCTTGGCATTTCTCTCTCTCTCTCAAGTCTTTTTTGCAGTATTTTAAGCATGACTTTACTGGCATGCGGGATCAATGCAGTTGTGCTATGATTGGAACGCTCTCTAGCATCTCCTTTTTTTGGTATTGGAATGTATACCGGTCTTTTTCAATCTTTAGGCCATAAGATCTTCTTCCATACGTGTCTATAGACTTCTCCTAGTACTCTAGATGCTTCTTCTCCCGCCTCCATGATCAGTTCTATTGGTATTCCATCAGTACCCGGTGCTTTCCATTTTTGTACCAGGTCTACCGGCTTAAATGCGCTGTTTTTTAGGTAATAAAAAACATGTTTTTTCAATAGAAAATGAAAAAATGGTTTATTCAAAGTACTGACCCTCGCTAACTACACATTTATGCCATCTCTTGGGCAATTTGTGGATACCTTGCCAAAAAAAATTCCCTCCCTTTTGAGGCAAACCACGTATCAAGCCATTTTCGGACGTCTTCATAGGAATTGAATTGTTCCTCAACAAGTGAGTGGCCCATCAACGAAAACAAGTGGTATTCAGAAGGTGCCAGGTCTGATGAGTTAGCGGCATGAGGTAGCAGCTTCCAGTTGAGTGCCTCCAAGTAGTTGCAGACCATTGTTGACGTGATTGTCATGGAGAACAATCAGCTTGTCATGTCTTTTCTGATATTCCGGCCTTTTTTTACAAAGAGCACGGTTCAATTTGTTGGTGGTAGCGATGGGCATTGACAGTTTCCCCTGGTTTCAGCAACTCACAGTTGACTACATCCTCCTGATCCCACCAAACGCACAGCATCATCTTCCGTCCGAAGCGATTGGGTCTTGCGGACGATGTTGATGGTTGGCCAGGGTCAACCCTCGATTTTTTGCGTTTAGGATTCTCGAAATAGATCCACTTTTCATCTCCAGTAATGATCCGATGCAGAAAGGACTTTCTTTTTGTCTGACAAGCAAAATTTCGCATGTTTTTTTGGCGTCGCTCCATCTGCCGATCGGTCAATTCGTGCAGGACCCATTTTCCGATCTTTTGGACCTTTCCCATGGCACGTAGGCGATCGGAAATGGTTTGTTGAGCAACTCCCAATTGCTTGGCAAGCATTTTTTGCGATTGCATGTGATCGTCGTCCAATAGGGCTTGCAGTTCACTGTCCTCAAATTTTTTAGGCCGATTTTCACACTCCTTGTCGGTAACATCGAAATTGCCGTCTTTGAACTGACGAAACCAGTCTCTGCACGTTGTTTCCGATAGAGCACGGTTGCCGTAGGCCTCCACAAGCATTCGGTGCGATTCGACCGCCGATTTCTTGAGATTGAAGCAGAAAAGCAGAGCTCCCCGCATATGCTCCTTTTTTGGCACAAAACTCGACATGATTAACACAGGAAAAAATTAATTTCCTCTTTGTAATTGCTGTTGTTGTGCACTGCTTATTGTTGCCAGATGTCAAACGCATGAAACTAACAATATGGCGGCTCGATAGTCGTTTTATAGGACCACTTACGCCATCTATGAGCAAACAGCGCATTTAAGCCGGTAGACCTGGTAGTTCTTTCATTGCCCATTTTACCTCAGAATCCATTATCATCGGTTCTTCGCTAAACTCTTTTTCAATAAATATTTCTTTCTGATTTGAATCCCTTTTGTATAGGTCTTCAGTATATTCCACCCATCTTTTCTTGATCTCAATGCCCTCTGTAAGATCTTTTCCTGTTTTGCTTTTCACTATTCCTAATCTAGGCGTGAATTTTCCAGTAATATCTCTAAATCTTTTTAAAAAGATCTCTTGTCCTCCCTTTACAGTTATCATCTTCTATTCTCTGACATTCCAGGTTGATATAGAGTTCCTTATCTTTTCTTGCTTGTCTTTGAAATTCCGCATTTAATTGTCTAACTCCTTGCAAATTGCCCTTGGATTTTTCCTCTCTTCTTTTCTCAGCTATTGAATTGCTTTATCAGAGAGCCATTTTGTCTTCCTTTTCTTTTTTACTTTTTGATATTAAATTATCGGCTTCCTCAGTAATGATATCTCTCATTTCGCACCATAAATCATCAGGACTTCTTTCATCAGTAATTAAAACTTTGAATCGTTCTTCAATGTGAAAGTTTTGGGGATTTTTTCCAGATCATATCTCTTTATTGCACTACATCTGCGAACCTTTTTAAGTTTGATTCGGATTCTTGCCGTTAATAATTCATGATCCGTTCTGCAGTCTGCTCCAGGTAGTGTTTTCGCTGAAAGGACTGCACTTTTCCACTGTCTTTTACACATAATATAGTCTATTTGATTACGATGAAAACCATTGGGCGTGGTCAATGTGTAGAGTCTTCTTTTATGTTGTTTGATCCAAGTATTTGCAATCCACAGTGAATTGTATTCGCAAAATTGTATTAGACTTGCTCCTGCATCATTACATCTTCCTAAACCATATCTTCCTGTTATACCATCTGTTTCCATCTCTCCAACTACTGAGTTCCAGTAGCCCAAAATAAATAAAACATCTCTTTTTCGGGTATCATCTAATAATAATGATTTGAATTTTATATGGAAATAAATACATAAAGTGTTTCATTAGGTTTTTTTTTTTTTTTTGAGATTTTGCATCAAATTCTGTTTTTAACACACAGAATGGTTGTGTATTCTCAAAGATCTTTTATTGACAAAAATAATTTCTTACTGTCACGTGGGCCTTGTAACCAAGTGGTAAGACACTTGACTGTATCTGATCTGCAGTAGAGATCAGGGATTTTTTCATGATGAATTCACCAGATGGGTCTTTTGGTGCACCCTGCCCTTTGTAGAATGGATATCTGGTTTCTTTCCCAAAGGTTAAGGGCATGCAGGCATTGGGACCACCTAACCTGAACTTAGTCCCTTTGGTCATGGAACACAAGGAGTCTTGCATCCTGTGACCCTAAGGGCCATGCCGTTTATGGGATTATTTTTAACTTTAGCTGTCAACTGTGCTACCAAGCTATTCATGATTTCTTAAAAAAGTCTGTTTTATCATTTCAGATCTGCTTAGAGCTTAAGTTTCAATTTCACTACCACTCAGAATTCAAATTGAATATAATAATAACATTGTTAACATGGTAAATCCTTTATCTATTAACACAAGCTGTTAAAATATTCTATTTTAGAAAATTCACTAGCAGCATAACTCAAATCATGAATACCTCAAAATAAGTTAGTTAATAAGGTTTGAAATTAAAACCAGTTAGTTAGAAAGACCCTGTATTTAGAGTTGTGGGTTTTTGTGTTTATATGCTGGATATTTGGCAGTTTTATTTTTTAGTCACTCCTTGGCACCAAATCTGACATTGTAAATATCAGCAAAAGTATTCACGTCCATAACAAGGGTCTTCAAAATAAGGTTTAGATCACTGGTTATGTCAGTCAAGCTAGCAGACACATTTCTTTCCATCACAAGAAATATACTTTCTGTAGCAAAGACCACTCATTCTCAAATTTTATGAAGAAATTGGTCATTTTCCTTGATTTCCAACAAGTTCTCCTGCCACTTTTTGGCTGAGATTAATTATTATTAGGCTTATAATCCTGTCACGAGTGGACCAATATACTGACCTGTATTGTGCATTAGTTTATCCATTCTTTAGTCCTGTATATAATCCCTACATTCCTGATGTTCAAAGAATACTAAAACAAAATGTACCAGATAAAAAGAATGGGCAGATCTGCCCCACCACTGTACAGCTGTAAGGTATATACCTACAGAAAGACGTTTTTGAATAGAACATTTTTTATTATTATGACTTGTCTCAATTATTAGTCCGTTCGGAGTTATATAATTCTAGATATGACTTATCTAGTTGATAACTTAATTCCCGGATTTATTATTTAATTAACATTTAATAATTATTTTCAGTAATAGTAAATATTATTTTCATTTATTATATGTAAATAATTATTGTTTACTTGAAATAAATGATAATATTAATTAATTACATGTAATAATTACTGAAAGTTAATTAAATAATAAATTCGAGAATTACGATGTCAACTACATAGTCACATCTAGACTTGTATAACTCCGAACGGACTAATAATTGAGAGGAGTCGTAATAATAAAATATGTTCTATTTAAGGAGATCTTTCTATAGGTATATATCTTATCACTATACAGGGTGGGGCAACTTCCCATACATTTGTGACCATTGTCCTTTGTCCTGCTTATCCAGTCTACTGATGCATTTTATTCCTTCATTCTCGTTTATTAAGTTACAATTCAATTTACTATTACTATACTGAAAAGTGAAGAAAAACAAATTATCAGGCTTTTCTATTCATATAGCCAGTCTTTGATTATTCTTTTCTTCAGCCAAGCCAGTTAAAATTATATTTCTTTCCTTCTCTTTATATTAAAAATAAATAAGGAAAAAAATAATCTTTAAATTGCTGTTTGCTATAATTGTTGTCAAAATATATCATTGCAAAGCTGTCGTTATTCTACATTATATCAAACAGTGACATTTTCTTTTCATCAATCAATTAATGGAATCTATATTGACATTATCATAGAGCTAGTGCAAGTTTACACAAAGAAGGTCTTGTCCATGCTGATTTGAAACCAGCTAACATCCATTGGTGTAGTCAGCATGGCTGTTTCAAATTGTTGGATTTTGGCCTGAGTTTCCACACGTCAGAAGAGGTTTGAACATAATTCAATTTTCCCATAAATTTTCTTAACATTTTTTTAAACTACTATTTTTTTAAAATTTCTTACAGTTAATTATAAATGCATTATAATCACTAACATACTACATAAAAACATGCACTTACAATAATATTGACTAAGAGTTGGTAAAATGTTTGGATATAACATGTTATATTTTGCTGTATAAGATACTTACTTTATTACACCAGGAAGCATTGTTGTGATTAATATTTAATCCTTGGAGTATTTTAGAATGATTTCCTTTTTAAACATTGGTTTTATTCTTAGTACTACTTCTGTTATTACTGCCCACCCCCTTTTTTTTTAAACTGATCATGGACAGAATGGCTTAATACATAACTTTGTTGCTATCCAGAGCTGTACATTGTAACTTAGTAAATTCAAATTGAGCTAATACAGAGACTAACTTATGGGCAACAGGTGATAAGTCACCAAAATTAAAACTTGAGATAGGAATAATAGTTCAGAGAAAATACAACTTCGATATTTTCAAAATGAAAATCTTTAGCATGCTGTTTGTTCACTGTGTTTGATTTCACTGCTGTGCTATAGCCTAGAAACGGAAATGCAAAGGCATTTTGTTGCCTTAAACTCCAATATATAAAAATTGTGACTTATCTCTTTGCCTGGCATACCTACAAACTTGTTTTGCAACATCTTCTTGGCAATCAGTCGTTAATGGAGACAGAATTACCATGATTAATTAAAGTTACATCAAATACAGTAAAATCCCGATTATCCGAGCTATTAAATATTTCTAGGATTTTTTTTCGCAAATTAATCTTCGTTCGTCTAGTCATGTGAGCCCCTACCTGGAATCGGGGGATGGTTTCGACACCAACAATCCTGGGTTATCCTTAAAAAAATGCCGAAACATTGCTGCAGAAAAATGCCAAAATAACGTAAAACAAAAAACAATTAAGGACTTTTTCAAGTAAAAGAACTCTTTCAATATGAATTTTATGTGGTGAATCTGTATAACTTTTGTATTTGTTAAATATACATTTAAACCTAGACGATTTATTTTATTTATAATTTTTGGTTAAACCGAGTTTTTTGGTTATCCGAGTTAGTCTTGGTCCACATTAACTCGGATATTGGGGACTCTACTGTACTTCAGTTAAGCAAATCTTCAGGATTCGATTCATAAAAATTCTGATTTGTTTTTTAAAGAAAACCCATACAGATTCTTACAAATTTAAGAACCAAAACAAATAAAAACAATCACTCATGACAACAATACAGAATTATTAGACTGGATACTACACTTTGATTATTATTTTACAATATTATCACTGTCCAATCTCTTTCTTTGGAAAACAAAAGGGACGAAGCTGTAAAATAGTAATAAGTTAAAGTATCCACCCCCTTGGGGTCATGGGGGGGGGGGGTAAGGATCCCAATGTTTTGTGACCAGAGGGGACTAACAAGGGAAGTTCATGAAGTGGAGTCTGTGAATCAAACCAAGCTCAAATGAAAGTGAATCACAGAGAATATAAATGTGCCAAATCTGAGTCCTGGATTCTAAACCATTCTATAGATATGGGGTTACAAAGGCACCATAGGGAAACAATTGAAAGTTGATATAATTCCAGACCAACTGCAATTTAGTTACAAGAGACGGTACATACATAACTGTATGACGGAGTGATCGTAACAGAAAGGTTGTTCGCAGTGGGCACAAGACATAAATGCACAAGTGGTACAAGGACCATTCGATGTGATTTGTATACAAGTGCCATCCATGGTGTCAAAGCAGTACTGAACCAGAGTGTGGAAAGGAGCTGTATCTCGGCTTCTCCCTCAAACCCTGGCCTCCAATTCCCCCCCCCCCGTCCTCCCCTTCCTTCCCACCAAAGTTCAAGTCTGGCTTCACTTTGATGTACGGACCCTTCCCTTGTAAGCTGAGATCAGGTGGTCAGCCCGATGCCCGCCCACCTTTAACCCTGAGAAATAACTAGTACCCATTTGAGAGAGGGCTGGATGGACCCTAGGACCTTTCTGGAAAAGACTTGAAAGTAGGAAAATCCCTGACCGCCGTGATGCCGAGGATTGAACCCTTAAGTGAAGCGCATTACCATTTGACTGTAGGTCCCTCATAAAATAATAATAGAACGTGAAACAAATAAAGAAAATGTAAAATGTTTGTTACCTGAAATTGTTGTTTTAAGTCGTCGTTTATCTGTACTTATCTGAGAAAAGAATCACTTTTAACATT
>JAFIDM010095282.1:20647-38907 GCA_023159025.1 Thereuonema tuberculata | reverse complement strand
GTTTTAACAGCTTAAAGATTTCTTGTGACTTTATATATCATTCATCATCAATTGATTTTAAGGTTTATAAAAACAGTGGGGTTTTTACATTCCATTGCAAGGAATCTGTTTTTTTATAGTGCTTATGAATGAACAATAAATAAAATTCCCTTCTAATTAGAAATTTCAAAAATTTATTAAAAGCTTATAAAATTTCAAATGCTTTTCTAATCTACATATCCGTTCTGTAGATATTACTATCCAATAAATTATTCTTTTCTTAATTAAATTGTATTTAAATTAAATCTTTATCATTTATAAAGATTCATTTATCTTATTTTTTTGGCAAATTTTAAAATTATTCCATTATTTTAAATTAAAAAAAAATCATTAATATTTCATCACTTGACTGTTATGGCTTCAATCTGATCAAGAGTCATTTTTTTATTAAAGATTTATTTCCAATAAAGTTCATTTTTTTAATAAAATTTTAAATTTATTTCATTTTAAACATAGATATGCCACAGTTGCCAGAAATGTCCAGTTATCAAACAGGTTGACGTAGCACTCATGGAATCAGCTCACAAACATGATAATGGCTTAGATGACACCACAAATTTAGCAGTTCTTCGTGATCTTTTACATAAGTTAGTATCAAACTGTACAGTTCTTCTAAATACGGTAAAGGAATAATGTGTTGACTTTGTTTTAAATAATATCTGAATATTTTGTGATCATTAACTGAGGGTTACTATTTAATTTTGTTAAATTTAAAATCAAATTTCTTATCCTCTTAAGCTAAGGAAAAAATTTAACGTGCTGGAAATTTTTTAAACAAAGCCCAAAGAAGAAACAAGGACAGCACAGTAATAAATAAATTGCCTTTCTGACTCAATTATAGAAAGGAATCGGGAACGGCCATTTCGTTCTGCAAGGGACTTATCAGCCCGATCCGCCTTCCCGGTAAAAGACCCAGAAAGGCAAGATCTTAAGTGAAGGCCACTGTCACACCTGGCAGTGACCCCCGAAACAAAAACATCAACAATAACAAATGCTGTGCTGATTTGTACAACCAAAAACCTTTTCCTAATAAATTATAGGAATTGAAGGCTTCTTGTTGTTTTGTGGGTCACTGCCCCCCCCATCTGTCAGAAAGGCAATTTATTTATTCCTATGCTGTCCTTGTTTCTTATTTTGTTTTGTTTATCCTCTTAACTTTATATAATTGTTTTTTTTGTTTTTTTTTTACAATAATTTTTTTTCTAGGTGTTTAGACTGTGATTACAATACTCGTATTACTGCAGAAGCTGCTCTGCAACACCCATTTCTGCAGTTGTT
The DNA here is from genome assembly GCA_023159025.1 of Thereuonema tuberculata. Classification (NCBI taxonomy): domain Eukaryota; kingdom Metazoa; phylum Arthropoda; class Chilopoda; order Scutigeromorpha; family Scutigeridae; genus Thereuonema; species Thereuonema tuberculata. The sequence continues at coordinate 37,590 of JAFIDM010095282.1, read as the reverse complement.
ATTAGGTATAAAAAGCTTCTTAACTATATTTTAAATTGTAATGTGCTACAAAAAGAAATTGAACGTGATTGGTGGTTTTTTTACATGCAGCTGATGTACTGATGAAAAAGCGACCATTTGCACAATTAATTAAATTTAAAAATATTAAAAATATTTAATTTCATCAAAATTTTAACTTAAAATGACAGTCTTATATTAAAACTTGTTTATTACTTCAGTCACTTGTCTCTTTTATAATGTGATTGAACAATCTGAAAAATTAGTTGAATAATTTGATTCAATACTCTAAACTTCTAAATAATACATTGTAATTGGGTATTTAAATAATATAATCTTTTAAGTTGAATTTTTTTTTTTTTTTTTTCAACTTCATCCGTAGTGGGGAACAAAAATCCGTCATAAAAATTTTGTTATATTAAATATCCTATGATTATGGCCTACTCCTTCTTCCCATCCAAGTTAAATTATATTGTAATAATTGAATTCTTCCATTATGATGAAGCCTACTAATTTTACAGAGCCAGCAATTGAAGATTGTTGTCTGTTGCCAACAAGAGTTCTACAGTTGATGAACGTAACAGAAGGTAAATTTCATTGAATGTTACTTATTATTGTTGTTGGCTCACATCCACTGCTCTTATTAGAAATGATAAAGCTTATAAATTGTGAAAAAAAAAATAATAAGTAGCTGTTATTAACATTTCCATACTGATCTTATTAATCTTTATTAATTTTGTTAATTTTATTTATCGTAACCAATGCAATAAGTATGAATTGTCAGAATGCCCCTTTTTTTGATGTGATTAGTCTCTAACATAGGTAATTCCATCAATTGCTTGCATGTAATTCTAGAAAAATCTTTTTAGATTGTTGATAGGTTTAAATAATGATAACTGAATTCATATGAACTGTTTTATGTAAGGTGAAAGTAAAATGTTCAGCTCTAAAATCAGAAACGTTCCATGTTTTCCTGGATCCCATGTAAAATTTGATCTTTTACGTAGCCGTTTCCTTAGCTTAAATGGATGATAATTCATGTTACGAATGAAATCTTAAGATATTGTAACAAAATAATCAAATCCTGTAGCAAAATATTTCTTCCGTGCTTGGTAAAAAGATACCTTCATTCTTCACCTACAGCTTTTTCCCACACCTCGTGCTCATCACCTCTGATGAGCAAGGCATGCTTGATTAAGAATCGGTTTTGGCAAGGGATTTTACGGTCGGATGCCCTTCCTGACACCAACCCAGAACAGCGGGAAACCCCAAGATGCCATAGATGGCGAAAGAAGCGAAAGACGAAGGAGGAAACAATACAGGAGAGAAAGCAAACATCCATGTCCTCAGCCGGGGTTCGAACCTAGGTCCTGCCACATCGGCCACACGGCAGACCACCGCCTGTGATTAAGAATTCACTCTATTTAATAATTAGGAAAACCAAGGTTTTTGGATAAAATGTTTTCAGAGGTCTTTGCAGCAGGATATTAGGATACAAAAAAGCATTTAAAGAAAATTCCTGCTCAGATGAAAAGCAGATTCTATACCACAAATGAATTATGTTCCAATATATTGTGCTATGATAGCTAACCAAGCTTTTACAAGAACTTGAAACACTTATACAAAAAATTCAGAGAAAAATGATTATAATGTAGAAAAAAAAAACATCTTTTCTTCCAAGTCAGTAATTAATGCAGTTTTTACCAGTAATTAGGAATGTGGAATATTTTACTTGCTAGCTATGATATGGTAAGCCTAAATAGCTTTCTCCCCCCCTGTCTTTAATGAAGTGGCAGTGGCTGTGTTTCTAATCAGTTCCCAAATAATAAATAGTCCTTATCTGCAGAAAACTGTTTGTATCTGACCTTTTTCATTTCTGCTATTATTTGCTATTTTTTTCTTATCTATTGTTTGCTAGTCATTTTGTGTATCACTTATCCTCATTGGAATTAAAAAAAAATAATCATTATACGAGGCATGTTTTTTAAGTAAGTACCGTTTTGCAATAAAACCAAAACTAGTAAAGATAGCGTCAAAATTTCTTTTATATTTTATTCTTGAAACACTAAGCTATTTTTAACATAATTTCCTTGTTTGTGTAAACACGCATCACAGCGTTATATTAGTTTTTGTATAACGATGTCATAGCAATCAGCCGCCGGTGAAGACAACCAGGATTCAACCGCTGTTTTCTCTTCTTCGTCTGTTTCCAACCGTTTACCACCGAGAAACTCTTCCTGTGTACGGGCCCTAATGCAATGAGAGCCAGCAAAGTGGTAAAAGGGTGAGATTGTTCAAAGATGGGTGTGGCAATGTTCATGATGAAACAAGGTCGGGGCGACCTTCTGTAATCACAGATGATTTGGTATGCGCAGTTGATATCAAAATTCCTGCAGACAGGCGATGCAGAATTTCCATTTTGTCATTGGAAGTTCCACCAATGTCCTTCCTGACAGAGTTTCTCGGTGGTAGACGGTTGGAAGCAGACGAAGAAGGGAAAACAGCGGTTTAATCCTGGTTGTCTTCACCAGCGACTGATTGCTATGACATCGATATACAAAAACTGATATAACGCTGTGATACGTGTTTAAACAAACAAGGAAATTATGTTGAAAAATAGCTTAATGTTTCAGGAATAAAATATTTAAAAAATTTTTGACACTATCTTTACTAGTTCTGGTTTTATTGCAAAACGGTACTTACTTAAAAAACATGCCTCGTACAAGAGATTCTGATTTAGCCAATGACCTTTCACTGCCTTTCCTTGTAGTATTACTGAATGTTTTATGGAAAATACATTAGGAAAATGCATGTAATGCTTAAGCTACTGGTAAAATGTAGTCATAAAGACCATTTTAAGCTTTTTTAATGTAAAAATAACTGGCTAAGGAATAAATTTAACGTGCTGGAAGTTTTAATCAAAACAACAAAATTAGAAACAAGGGCAGCACAAGAATAAATAAATTTCCTTTCAGATTCAATTATCGGAGGGAATCGGAATGTCCGTTTCGTCCTGTATGGGACTTATCAGCCCGATCCGCCCTTACCCGATAAAGAACCAAAAAAGGCAAGAACTTAAGTGATGGCCACCGTCACACCTGGCAGTGACCTCCGAAACCAAAAAAATCAACAATGATAAATGTTGGGCATTCATCTCATGCCAATTTTTTTTTTTTTTATGAATGCTACAGAAATTATATCAACAGTAATAGAAATCATAAATTCCATTTCTGTTAATTTATTTTTCTCTAAAGTTTAATCATTTTCTTTTTTATCTTACCAATGGACCACTTGAGGATTACACCCCTATCGACGTCACGTATGACATGTAAGTGAGATCATGTGGGATAAACAAACATATAACTTAGTGTGAATTACTCAAAAAATTGTCAATTTTTGATATTTCAAGATGGAATGGTTCAGTACTGAGCAGTTCCTTATTGTAATAATTCTGTAAAACGCTTGGCTTCCTTCTTTAATATAAAATGTCCTCTATATCGACATGAGTTAAAACAAAGCACATGGCTTTGTTTATCCCACAAGCCAAGCAATAACCTGGTGGGATATTTTGTAACTATGAAGTCCAGCCTATTCTCAAGTGGTCCATTAAATTATATCTTTCGTTGATAATATATTGCTGTCGTCTTCTTTAATAGGCTATAATCAATTCTACATCTGATCTGAACATTTTGGAAGGCTTACAATCGTTTCATCCAATCAAATCTTTTAGTTCACCCTCTATTTCTACACAGGTTAAAACGAAGCACATGGCTTTGTTTATCCCACAAGCCAAGCAGTAGCCTGGTGGGATATTTTGGAACTACGAAGCTCCGCCTATCCTCAAGTGGTCCATTAGTGCCTACATGGTTGCTTAAATGTATTTTTTTTTTTTTTTTTTTTTGCTGTTCACTTGTGAATTTTTTATATAGAAATTATCATTCTTACTATCATTTTGATAAATCTTTTAAAACTTAGCTAAACTGGTAACAAAATTCTAACTACTTTTTAGCAAGAAGCCAAGATCAAATTAACTGTCAATATTATTATCATATAGCACAACGATGAATCTTAAACTTTAAGCACATAAAAGAATAGAGGACCTTTTTCAAGTTTTTTGTTAATTTTATCTTATAGAGCTAATCTTATAAACTATGGAACATCTGAGATTAAATATGTTTTTTCCTGATTTCGTGATTTCATACTGCGAATCGGAAGTTTTAGTTCATGGTTCTTTTGTTTTAACTCTACAGATTCCAAAGCGGTCTGTAGACCCGCAGTTTAGGAACCACTGTTCTAGAAGATGTGTATAAAAATTAGTTTTTGCATGAAATAATAAACATTTACATTTTAGTCTTCTGATCTAGATCAGCAGACAAATATTCCCGTTTTTGTCTGTCCGTCTGTGAACAAGTATCATTAAAATCTCATTAAATTATCATTAAGCACTACAATCGCAACAATTACATCTTTTGCATTCGCAACAATCATATTTATAGTGATTATTGTGATTGTTGTAGAGCTTCATTATAAATGTGATTGTCAATCACTTTATAAATGTGATTGTTGCATTTATTGGAAATAAACACAAGGAAATTAAAGCAATATCAATGATCAGAAGATGTTGTGAAGCCTTGTGATTGGTTTACTAATCGCTTTCTTTACCTTGTTTTTCTGTGCATACAAAACAGTAGATAGATTTAAAACCTGTTTAATTTTAGATATCAATATTTTATGTCTAATTGTAGATATTTTAAAGGAAGTAATGGAGCAACTAAACAATTGTGGCAAAGTTACAAAATGCTTCAAAGCATTAAAAGGACAAACTATAGAATATGTGAGTATGTTTTTGATTAATTTCTTGAGACTAAATAAAACTTTTATATAATTTGAAGATTAGTTTGAATGATAAATAAGTAAATTGTTTATCCTTTAGAAATAATAAATATCTATCTCAAAAAACATGATATATTCCTTTACTAAAACTCACATAATAGTTAGGTTCCCATCCTTCATTATAAAAGAATAACATTGAAAGTCTTTCATCATTAATCAAAGATCCTTCTCAAAATTTAGTCTCAGGTTTCATCTTGACAATAGTATGTCATAATGTTGAAAGGCCCCTGAATATTATTGGCTTCCATGAAGTGGGAAAGAAGAAAAAAAGAATGTAATTAAAAAGTGATTTTAGTGAATTAAAACACGTTTCCATCTGTCTAATCCAACAATATCCGATTCCTTTACAACCTGACAAATTCAACGTGATTGCTCATGCCCCTATTCAAAATGAGACATGCCGTAGCATCTTAGCCACATGCCTCTATTTTGAATGTATCATTTTATGCTAGTAATAATAGTCTTTCTGATATGGCTCCAAAAATAAATCGTTTTTGGGAAGGTTGCATTGCTGTACTTTTCTGTGCAAAGTTTTCGTATTCCGTGATAATGAAACATTGTAAAGAGCATGAAATTTCAGTCAGCAAGGATTCAGTGTCAGAAGTCATTCATAGGAACACATCGAATGGACTTCCTGAACGAAATTCCCCGACCAAGATGATCAGGAAACAGAAATTTCTGAAGACGGTTCCTGCTGTTCTGGCCAAGCTGCAATGTTCGGCACAAACTGAGAACCCTCCCACCCAAAGTACGATTTTAGTGATTTTGGTCTACATCACTCAGTCCACTGTCTGTAAAACCTTAAAGAACCGTCTCATACTGAAAAAGTTTTATAAGGTCCAGGTGCATGGGCTAAAAGACGACCAACTGCAGGAAGCTTTACAAATGACACCTGGCTGGCAATAAGTATACATTTGTGGTCTCTGGATAAGGCTTGGGTCCATCTTACCAACTGTGGAAAGGTCAGGGCAATTTCATATTGTCCCATCGAAGAAATTTTATTTCATTCTTAGATGAAACATGGATATTTAGTTAACCTCTTTCTTGGCCTGCTTATTTTGTTAGGTTTATTTGAAATAATAAAATCAAAACTCTAAATAAATAATATACTTTTTTATTAAATAAGTAATATTCTAAAATGCATAAAATATTAAAATACTTTATGCAAACAAAAATACTTATTGATCAAATTTTTTGCAGAATGTTTTACAACTATTGTTCAAAATACTGGATTTTTCTTTATTTTATTTATTTATTTATTTTTCAGATTTTTATCCTTTACGAGAAATCATCGGAAAGTTATAGTGCATGGAAACAGTTTCCAAAATGTACTTTTAAACGAAGGACAGTTGTTGCAACATTTTATCCACTGGAAACTTTTAATTTAATGAATGAAAGTGCTTTACTGCAAGAAGATGGATGGAAAGTTTTATATTTAATGGTAAACAAGTTAAAATAATAATCATTAATTTAGTGTACAATTAGGATGCTATTTAATTATTTTTTAATTTTTTTTTACGTGTATATATTCAATGGACAAGTAACTTTCCCGATGTTTGATAATTAAGAAATTTTTACTGCAACCTGTAATGCAATCCCTGAATAGTGGCCATCGTTAGAGTGTAGTGATTTTGTGAGTTAGCAGAAAACTAATTAAATAATGTGAAACCCTTTACTGACAAATAAACTCCTAGAGGTGCCCATGGACAATACTAAAGATGCAGGTATTGTAGAGAAGATTGCCTTGAACGTACTAACGCAATCCTAACATGTCATGTCTGCAGACATAGATTTTATATTTTTGTGTTTATTGTTATTGAAAACATTTAACAATTTCTATAAACTATGACAATCACTGGTAAAAGACAATCTCGAAGCTGACAATAACACTATGGTTTATATTCATTTTTTGTTTCTCTCACTTGACCCACAATTAAGAATTATTGATAAGAAATATTTTTCAAATGGTATAATTTGAATATCTGAAGAAATCCAAAAGGACCTTGTTTTATAAAATGATTTGATGTAGATGCTTACTCACCTTGAAGAGAAAAATAGAAAAGTGAAAAAGGTATGAACTATTTAAAGAAAACGAAATAAAGAGTATTTATTCAGTATGGTGGAGTTAGGCTCTAATCCTGTTTCGAAATATGCATATTATTCTTTTAAGAAATTGTAAATCCACTTCTTAAAGTGACAAATACGGTATTTTCTCAATTGTAAGCTGACCCTTTTTTTTTTTTTTGCTAGAAAATATTTTAAAGGATTTAGAGTTTATTATTTATTTACAAATTCTAACAAGTGTGAATCCTGTGAATTTGGGTTTATAGACAAATTATTAACTGAATTAGCAACATAAGTAAAATTAAACATATAAAAGAAACATTAATAATTTAACTGTGTAATTATTTTTAATTTTGTAACCAAAGTTTTCTTAAAAAAAAGTAATCCATTTTAGGCCTGTGTAGGCCCTTTGGGTCACGAGAGGTATTGCTCCTGGTGTTTCCTGGACTAGGTTGAGGTTGAGTGGTTAGCCCAACACCTCCCGTCTTTAACTTCCAGTACCCATTCTTCAGAGGGCTGAGTGGACCTTAGGGCATGTCTGGAGAAGAATTAAGCATAAAATATTCCCCGACCTCTGCCGGGATCGGGGATTGAACTGGCTCCTCCAGGCCTCAATCAAGTGTTTACCACTTGGCTACCAGACCCATAAAGTTTCTAAAGCAAATATAAACAATGTATTACATAACCTACATGTTGGCCTTTGTCCTTCTTTCTCTTTTGTATTAAGATGAAAGTATTTTCTAATCTCTCTTTCTTTTTTTCTTTCTGAGCAATTGTGTGGCTTGCAAGTAAATCCAGAAACCATAGACGGAACGAGGATTTTTTGTTTGTTTCAAATCGATGTCCATGAATGTCTCTCTTCAGGCTGCCAAAAATGTGGAAATCGCGTGGGGAAAGATCTGGGCTGTAGGGAAGATGTTGAAGTGTTTCCCAGCCAAATTCCTGAAGCGTATTCCTTACTAGTTGGGAAGTATGGGGGCGGGCATTATCATGGAGAAGGTAATGCCATTCGACAACATTTCAGAGCGTTTATGTTTCACGCCTCAGTTTCTGCAAAGTATCTTCATAGTGATTCTCATTGATTGTGGTGCCGTGTTCAAGGAAATCGACAAGCAGCTGGCCTTTGCAGTCAAAGAAGAACGTCAGCATGACTTTCCTGGAACTTGTGTGTATGGCTTTGAACTTTTTTGGCGGGGAAAATTCACGTGTCTCCACTAATGGCTTTGCCTTTTGCTTTCGGGCTCAAACTGATGGCACCACGTTTCGTTCCTGTGACTATATGGAACAGAAACGTGCACTCATCCTCATGGTACCACTGCAAGTGACCTAGAAAGATTGAGCCATTCTCTGAGTCCTTTGTTCATCTGTCAGTTGATGTGACACCCACTGCGCGCAAATTTTTCGGTACTGCAGGTAATCTTTCGTAATGCCATGTATGGAACCATGACTTATGCCCAACAAAACACAAATTTCTTCCTTTGTGATCCGTAGGCTTTCACAGATAACACCATCCACCCGCTCAATAACTTCAGGAGTAATGACATGATGGGCCTGTCCTGGGCGCAGATTGTCTTACAGTGAAACGCATTTAGTGTTTGCCGTATACAACAGATATGAGACAATGAATTTCTCGTCGATCAACACCCTCAGCAGTCAAAAAGCGAACCACAGCTTCCTGTTCTTCTTTACTTGCCTCCGTTTCCAATGGTGTGTGAATACACATATTGCTAACCTTACTTCCAGTGCAATAAACAAACAAATAGTGCTCAAAGTTAGAGTTGTCACTCTGCTGTTCTCATTCCCAACTGATGTCACTATTGTCAGTAAACATCGTCATTACCAAATTCTGAGTGCCTCGACTTCTATGCATAACGATCTATTTTCATTTGATTGCCCCTAATCTAATAATAATGTAATTACTAATAGAAATTTGATGATTTCTGGACATTTGATTTTAAAACAAAATTTTGGGGCTTGATTCTAAGATGAGGGGCAATTTCTGATTTTGTGAAAAGATTAAAAAAAAAAAAAAAAAAAATTAAGTTAATTGAGGAAATATGGTAGTTGTAAATCAAAAATAGACCCGTGAAGTTGTCATTTAGTTTTATTTAGGCAAGATTTAAAAGTAATAATGTCAGATATTAAAAATTACGTCATTTTAAGGCAAATAACATGAAAGTTTACATTTTAAAAGAAATAATATCATAAATTAAATAAAGAAACATAAACACCTTCTTTTGATAACTTCTTCGATATTTCAACCTTCTTACCGAAGGTTTTCTTCAGGAATAAATACAATCATACAAATATAAGAGGAAGAACTGAAATGCCTTCCTTCTTATTGTACAAAACAGAAATTTGAATGAAACAATCATGAAATGTTAAATGCTAACCTAAATGCTACATTATTGACAATAAATATTGCGAATAAACACTGAGAATAATTAATAAAATTTATGTTCTTAGTAATAATTAATATTAGGCAAAGCATTTTAAGTCTTTGCCTAATATTAATTATTACTAAGAACATAAATTTTGATTGACAACTGTTGATTAACGACTGGTATTTAATTGTTGATTTTTAATTTAGCTTTTATATAATTTTTTTTTTCATGAACTTTTCAAAAAAAAACAAGAGAGATTTTATTCATTTTCAATGTTTAAAATAATATCATTTTAATTCCCGATTTCTTAATTGAACATATTAATATTCTGGATCATTAAAATATGAAATGTCATCAACAGTTACGTTTTAATTGAAGGGGAAAGAAAAAAAAATAAAAAAAAACTGTTATAGCTGTTTTGATTGGAAGTGTCATAAAATTTTACATGTAAGAAAGGTTTGTAGATAACAAAATAAATGGTACTTCTTTTTATAAACGTAGCTGGATATGGAGAGGATGATAAGAAAAGATGGATTTCTTAGTAGAGCTTCATTTTTGTTTTGTTATGAATAACTGCCAAGTGAAGTTAAACTGAATTTGCCAAATTCCTGAATGCTATTTGGATGGGATGCAGGAATCAAATATCCTTTCCAACCAATTCAAATCAACAGATATCACATTTAAATATTGAGGGGGTTTCATTCTTTTCTTCAGTATTCTCAAGTCAGTCATCACTGAACTATGTGGGAAGTCAAAAGCATGGCTTTTCAATAAAAGCTAAATTCTCAGAATAATACTTTAGTAACTGTTGTTAAGTGTGTATGGTATCATCTTTCCTGGTATATCCGTCTTGTTAGTGTTGCTTTTGAGATGAGAAACCATAAAATATTTAACTGGATTTTATTTTACATTTTAATTCATTTACAATTTAAATTCTAGAATCCATTCGTGTCATTGCCATATTGTGGGTTACAGAAATTTTAGTTTGAGGTCCCAAAATAAACTGTTTTGTATCACCACAATATTTTCCCTGTTGTTCCAGCATGGTATCTAGATGCCATAAATAGTGCGGCCAAGACAAAAAGTGGCTCAGAAAATATTAAATTAATTCACTGAAATTTGGTCGGACGTTAGACATTTGACATGCACATTGCGGATGTTACCAGTATTTGACATACACACAAACTTTAAGCAACTGGTGAATAAATAAGAAATGAGCAAATATCTAATAATCGTAATTAGTTGTATGGCATTGATCAGATTCTATTATAAAGAGCAAAATTTTCATGTCAAAATTTTGAAAACAACCGACAATTCAAGTCAAAGCGGCCATCTTGGTTCGGACGTTACAAGCATTTGGCACATGGTTTTCAACAAAAAAGAGGTTTCACAAATGTAGGTAAAAAGTTGCTTTCTACAGCAAAACCTTCTTTATAGCTTAAAAATCTTAATAAATATTAAAAACGAATGTAAATTTGGATTAGTGATTGTTTTACAGACGGCAATCTCTGAATGTCGGACGTTACAGATTTTGACAAAAAAGAAAATTCCTGTTTCAACAGAGGCTTAAATAAAGAATTGTAGCACCCTCTGAAGCAACGAAATTTGCACAACTAAATAAAACAATAGACAGCCCACTAAGCCTAATTTTGATCATTAAACAATGCAAAAAGTATAGTATAAGATTGATTGTTTCGGACGTCACAATTTGACATACACGAAACTCAATTCAAGTCAGATTTTTGAAAGGAAGATGTGCATTTTTGCAGTCGATCAGATATCTCCCTTTGGTGGGAATTGTTGGAGCTAACTTAAGACTTGGTTTTACAATTTATTCCACATCAAAAACACTTCTAGAAGTGGAGCTATACTAATTCAATGACAGCGTTGTTTGCTCAGTTAACATTGCAGCTGTCAAATTTAAACACTTTTTGCTAGCTTTATAGTTAAAATTAATCACATAAACCATTTTAATTATGGTTTTTATTGCTTTTCTTGTTTATTTGAACATTTTAAGACTAGGTATTACACGGTTTGTTTTTGTTTAGGTTGTAATAATGAAACTTGAGCCTTTTAAAAAACCCAGTTTCTAAACTTCCCAGAATATGGCAATGGCACATTCACTTATTTAGTAGCTTCTCAGATAAGGAACTTGCCAACAAATAAGACTTAGGTATCTCTGTTTACCCTCTAAACATCAGAAAAATCACATGGAGAGAAGCTCTTCTGGTTTTTTTTCTTGAATTTCCTATTTGTTTTACCCTTTGGAATAAGACCGCATCACACAGATTCCTTCTATATATAGATTGAAGAAATAGTGAGTGTATCTTACGTCAAAACAACAATACAGTTATCCTTCTGCAGGTACACAGATTTCCATTAAGTCTTATACACTACCCAGTATTATTTCTGAGGAAATCTATTACATTCATTTGGCAGAGAGCTGGATGAATCCATGGCTTATAGCCAGGGAAGAAAATCCCTGCACTGGGACCCAGCTTACAGACAAATGATTATACCACGCAATCTATCAGACCCATAAAGTACTATTAAGCAGCCCGCACACGATGCAGCTTTTGCTTGCAACTCGATGCAATTTAGTTGCACAGAAAAAGTTGCAAACGATAGTCAGGGCGCAAACGATGCAACATTGTTAGCGCCGCCGTGCGAACAACACACGAAGCACAGGACGAATTGCAATGAAGTCATTTGACAATATGTCATGAAATTGCAGTGCTGGCATGCAACACAGGAACGGCAATCAACGCCAACCAAACAGAAATAATGCGATACTATTATTTAGCTGATCTTATTCGCAGGAGAAGGCAATAATGCGAAATACGAAAAACAATGATCAACAGTCGCTATTATTGAAGTTGAATTGCCAACAATGACGTCCCGTGGCTTTGTTCAGAAATTGGCAAACTGGCAGCAATTGTTGTTTTGATTGTTCAGTGTAAAATTGCAAATACCGAGGTTTATCCAATCCTCTGTAAAATTCTGCCGTATGATATTACTGCATTTACATATAAACTGTATTTATGTGTGAAAGAAAGTAGCAATACTCTGATATTCGATGTTTATTCGCTAATCGCCCATCTGAATCGAAGGAATCTATTTAGACGCCATGTTTTCCCATTCGGGCCGACGTCACGACTGACTCATTCCAACGCTGCACTGTGATTGGGTAATTCCATGCAGCTTCCTTGCAGCTTTGGGAGCTGCAAGGCTCGCCTTTGCAGCTTTTTTTCCATGCAACTCCGCTTGCAACTTGGTCCATGCAGCTCCAAAAACGCTCTAGGCCCAAAGTTGCACTTGCAACTCGGCCCAAAGCTGCATCATGTGCGGGCTGCTTAAGGATTCTTTAAAGAATACATGTCTTTTGAATACATGTATCATACCTTTTGATTAGCAATTGTTAGCATTTCCTCATTTATTTGACCTTCTTGAATAATTCCCTCCCCCAAAAAAAAATATTCTTATCATCTTAATTTTTTTGGAGATACAATTTTAAACATATAGCTAAATAGAAAAGCTGCAACAAACACTATTTAAAAACTCTTAAAAAAATTAATTAATTTCTAAATCTATCTGTTAGCTTAACAATTTACATCCTTTGTAAATAAAACTGATTTGAAAAAAAAGTCTTATTATCAGGTCCAAAATGTTCTTGAATTGAAAATAGAGAAGATAAAATGTTAAATTGATCTATTCTGTCTCTTTTAACAGAATGGCTTGAACATCAGAATTTTGCAGATATATTTCAGATTATTTCATGTAGTTTAACCCCCAAATGGATGTCAAAATAACAGTATCTAACCCTGATCAGGATCACAATCTACAGGTTGTAAATGATCTACTGACATATCCATTGTGACATTTTACATAGCTTGGTGTAATGATGGTGAACGCAGTGACTCAAGAATTGGATTTCAAAACTTTGCTGGCATTTTGTCTGTCTGTCCGATATTTGCTTTCTATGGACTTAAATATCCAAGGTTAAATTATTGATCTCTACAAATTTGACAAAAAAATAACCAGTAACAATTTATGTGTTCCCTGCTGTTATGGTAATATAATCAGACAATATTTGAAATCCTTGTAATGATGCATATTAATGCATTGATTTTTTCCCTCCCCATTCATATCTACTTACCTTATTACCTTAGATGTGATGTCATCCTATAAAAAAGTAGTTACCTTATTAAACAACTGGATTCTCTTAAGTTTGCAGGATGAAATTTCTAGTAACAATTTTATATTTCAGTTGCAATGTTTAAAAATAACCCATAATTCCATCAGATTGATTACACACGTCTTCTATTCGGATTCTTTCATCAACAGTTATAGTAATGTCAATCCATTTCTTTTCCAATATTCCTCCAGCAGAGATCTCTACTAATTATTTTTATATTTATCTTCCTTTCTTTTGAGATCCTTTAGGATGTTTAATACACTAGTGAAAACTACTTAAATTCATGCTGATTAGATTATTTTTTGGAATAACTTGAAGAAGATTATTTCGCATAAATGTGGAGAATTACCGTGTTTAAGTGTGAAAAGTGTTAAAAAAGTTTTTATCGGTTTAATATTTTTCTAAGTTTTGAAATCAAAGAGCACTATATGATCTGATGGCTGTTCCGGCATGGCCGAGCGGTCTAGACGGCGGTCTGCCATGAGGCCGATCTGTCGGAACCTGGGTTCGAATCCCAGCGTCGGCAAGGATGTTACTTTCTCCTTCTGTGTTTCGTCCGTTTCTGCGGGTATAGCGTGAGCTGCCTCCTATGGCGTACCCTGGGCAACGTTTCGTCGGCTAAATGCTCACATTTCTCGCCCCTTGTTGAGGCCAATAGTTTAAATACTAGGCGTTTGCGAAAAAAAAAAAAAAAAAATGATCTGACCAATTATTACAGATACACAAATATACAAATTAAATATTTAAAAAAAAAATATTAGTATTTATTAGATTTCTAGCAATAATAACACAAGCTTTCTTCATTCAAGATTCTGTTTTTTGCAATAGATAAGTGTTCGATCCTTCTTTCTTTATTTCGGTGAGATATGGAGTTTTGGGCATTATATTCTCACGACTGACCAATGGTTTGCAATGAAGAATATTGTTTATAATATGTTCTAGAGTCCAGTGCTTTTTTAATAAGGCCATATTTACATTAAAATGTCCAAAGTGGGCGAGACGGATTTTAGTAACGCAGGCTGTTGATTTTAAATCTAATCCAAGATCATGGATTAGCGTCATTAAATAAGTCTGATCTTCATTGATGCAACTGACTTCTAAAACGAGAAAGAAATATAATTAATACATTTATATGAATATCATAAATGTTAAGTTCATATAAATATTAAGTTGTTAATTTTTCGTTCTCCTAACAGGTTTTGGAAAGTTTTTTTCTGAGATAAGGCATATATTGTATTGTGTTTTTACTTTTATTAGAAATAGAATTCTATTTTTATCCCTTTTAAACTGAAATGATATTGTCAGTATTCAATTCCGTGAGAGAGTTTTGCTCTCTGTTTAGGACTGGCCTAAGAATAATATTTAAGCACTTTTTTTAAAACTAGGAAATTGCATTTTCTCGTTTCATTTAAATCTTTAATTATGTTTGCAGAGAAACAAATGAAACTAAAATTACACTAACCAATGGTTCTCAAACTTTTTTGTCCAAGAACCCCTCTCTACTCCTAAAAATTATTATTGAGGATCCAAAAAAGTTATTGATTATGTGAGATTTCAGGGGTTTTAGATATTTACTGTATTGGAAATTAAATATAAAAATAATATTAAACATTATTACAATGTTGACATAAACAATATGTTTTTAATGAAATAAATTCGTTGTGAAAAAAACTACCCTAAGTTTTCAGTGACCCCTTCTGAAAGGGTTTTGGGAATTCCCAGGGGTCTGCACATCAGTTTGAGAAATGCTGCATTATACAATGAATTTAATACAACAATTATTCTTAAGCAAAAAACAAGCAGGTAAGTCTTAAGTTTCTTAACTAATCATCTCAGTAGTAGTCCTCTATACATCAAAATCTGTTAAATAAAAAAACATATCCAAAGGTAAGTAAGTGAAAAGTTCTTCGACTGACTTTTTTAAATTGAGAACTTTATGTACATTGTAATAAAATTTGCTTACCATGCATTTTTTTTATCCCAAAAATGTCAAATTTCAAAATAACACTGTTTCAGAAGTTCCATTTTGAATAAAAATCCTTATTCTTGTTATAATAAATGATTACAATGACCAAGCACCAACTTTGGAAATCTTAGATGATTTGAATTTGATTAATCAAATGATAAGATGTGATTACAGTTTGATACAGCAAATAACTAAAGCAGTGAAAACATATCATGAAACTAGCTTTCTACGAAATAGTCTCATCCGATCAGAATATCGTAGAATCTTTCCGAAACTGGTTGTATAGAGGAGTTTAAAACTAAGACTGGGACGTAATGATAATAGTTAGTTGCAACAGGAATAAGAAGGCTTAATGTGCATGTGATGAAATAAAGAGAAAAATGAAAATGAAACGCACGCACTTATATAATAAATTAATAAACAGGATTAAAAGGGTAGTAGTAAACCATCAGTTTCGGAATACTTTGTGTATTCCATCTTCAGGGATGGCACAAAACACATTTAGGTCCTAAATGTTTGTGCCGTCCCTGAAGATGGAATACGCAAAGTATTCCAAAACTGTCGGTTTACTATCACCCTTTTAATCCTGTTTATTCATTTATTATATAGGTGTTTGTGTTTCATTTTCTTTTTTCTCTTTATAGCAAT
Source organism: Thereuonema tuberculata (assembly GCA_023159025.1). Lineage (NCBI taxonomy): Eukaryota > Metazoa > Arthropoda > Chilopoda > Scutigeromorpha > Scutigeridae > Thereuonema > Thereuonema tuberculata. The sequence continues at coordinate 21,443 of JAFIDM010095282.1, read as the reverse complement.
TGGAATAGAAAAACGTAAATCTTACAATTAATCATTATCTATTATTATAATTATTGCACTGTTGCAAAAATAACAAATTAAACAGGTTTGGAATTGGATTTTTAGTAAGTATTTCATAATCTAGATTGGGGCAAACATATCTTAAAATCTTAGAAAAATTGTTAAAAAATATGAATTGGCAACTTAGAAATAATAAATAACTGTAAAATTTATGTTTTGCTTTGCATCTGTTAGTCCTTTTACAAGAATTGAATTACATTAAAACTGAAAAATCGACAGGGTGTTATGCTCCTGCCTTACCTGAACGTGCACAAGCCCAAGATCACAAGTATAGTTTTGATAATTTTTTTTTTTTTTTTAAATTAACGATTTCTTTAAAAATATAGTTAAGTTAAACAAGGTTTACTTCTTTTGACTTTAACTTAGGAAGAAAATAAATTTCTATTTTTGAAAACAATATTGTCCAGGTAACAGACACATAAAGTTAGAGAGAAATTGTTCCGTTTAATTTACAATATAGCTTAACTATTATTTAAAAAGCTTTTCCAAAATCACATAGTAAGTGAAGTAAAAGAAACTGATTAACAGAATGGAATTCAATGAATTATGGATAAAAAAAAGAAGGATGTAGTTTGATTTATAAGAAATTTGAATACTCGTACTTTTTTTTGTTTAGAGTCCTTCAAGTTTGATCAATTATTTCTTCATTTTGGGCAAGAAATATAACAAAGAACTTGTTTGTTGAATAAATTGCTGAACTTTAGTTTAGTCAAATAGTAACAGATTAGCAATTGAG
>JAFIDM010095281.1:24454-46001 GCA_023159025.1 Thereuonema tuberculata | reverse complement strand
TAAGGATTATATTATTACAGTCCGTTTATGAATGGCAGAGCTACCACTTCGGGACGATTCTACTCCTCAAAGGGGTGATGCGCTGAGATGGATACTTTCCTAAGAAATTCTTTTGGACATTTTCCCTTTTAAGAAAAAAATAACGAGGAGCATTTTTGCAATAGTATTTATTCTTTCCATAATTCTTTTCCGAAAAGCGCAAATAGAACGCAGCTACTAGTAAACTAACACTATAAAAAGTAAACATCCCATCTTCCTCGCCCCTATTTGGAAGAAATCGAAGGAGATCTGACGCATGCGGAAAAGCGCTGAAGGCTCTCGTAAACGAAAACGGACTAAACACACACTATGAATAATAATAATAATATACTATTATTGTAGTTATTACCATTATAACTTTTATTTTTGGCTGGAAAGTACAAATTCTGATATTATAACATAAAGATAGTTGTTTATTATCAGCACGATTGTTAAATCTCCCCCGGATCGCTAAGTTCCCCGTCCCTTCTTGCTCAGACCCCAACTGGTTACCTGATCGTATTCCGAGTATAATTCGATTAGCAAATAAAAATATAAGGAGTGATCGAAAGAAATTAGATACTGCATTTTAAGCTTAAATAACATAATTCATAAGGTAGATAAATCAATATATGTCATCCTTAATGCAGTTAAGAGAGTTTTGTTTGTCTTATTAATATTTATCAGATTTCCTGACTAAATTTGATATCATAATTCAGGAAGGGAGAATTTTTCTGAGCTCCAAACCACGGAGAATAAACATCAAGCAGTTAAAAAATAATAAGCCGATACGGAAACGGAAGCCTTTGGTAAAAGCGGAATAAACAAAATGAAAACCAACATAAAAAGAAAAAAAACGGAATAAATTATATGTAATGATCTGCAGAAAATACATAAACAAATTAAAATGCAGGGAAGATTCTACGAAAGAGAATACTGTATTAATCTGATAAATAAGACCAAAGTGCCTAAAGAATATATATATATATAGTTTATCTCTCAGCTGAGTGGTCAAGGCGATGGCCTAACATGAGGATAAGTCGCCAGAACTTAGGTTCGAATCGAACCGTGCGGTTGGCGTTGTCGCTATGACATCGGCCTCTCAACTCTGAGTACCGGGATTCGGTTCTCATGTGGGTTTCGCGATGGTGGACGATCCGCGCTGGGCAGGTTTTCTCGGGGTTCTCCCGTTTCCCCTGCACTTCTCCCACCATACTTTCTCAGTCTTTCCTTCCAGCTGTCCTTCTTTCCGTGGGATAGTACAATAGACCTCCGGTCGCAGTGCTTGGCTTCTCTGCCACCCACATTCACTACATAACATAACATAGATTCGAATCCCGGCCTTGGATGTTTTCTTCTTTCTTCTGTCTGTGTTACTCATCGTTTCAACGATTTGTTCTCAATTTCATATGTTGTTCCTGTTCATATGTTTTTCATGAAGTCGTTCATGCTCCATTTAAAATCGCACAATGAAGTATGTGATGTATGTAAGAAACAAAGAAGAAAATTCTCAGCTATCCAATGCATAGTGGGACTCTTCACAAGTGCAGGGAAGGGGTGTTCATTTTAACAACAGAGGATGGACACCAAAACATTTGAGCTCGTGTTAAAAAAAAAAAAAAAAATCTACCAAATTTTAGAGAACTCAATCCAGACATTTCAACGAGGTGTTTCGAAAATCATGTTAGAAGGAATGAGAGGTGCGGAGATCAAAATCAATGGATCTGTGTTTTTAAGTTGGGTCATAAATAAAGTGTGTACTAAAGTTTATGGAAATTAGTCCATAAACTACTGTCCTCCCAATGAATGATGGCCGCCCTGTTTTTGTGAGATCTGCGCATGTATCATCGATTAGTCTGGTCAGGCACGTCCGTCTGATTTAATGAAAGGACGCCGCCATTGTGCTAATCGCTTGTTACTTTGCAAAAGAGCATTATATTTATAAATAATATATATTTATTTATATTTTATATAAATACTTATTGTTAGCAACTGGTATTGAAATAACGCTAAATAGTCGAGAGAAGTTTTAATTTGGCGTTCCAACACATCTTTCTCAGTGAAAGCAGACTACGTCATCCATTGTGACAGGAAAACATAATTGATCAGCTACCGGAAGGGCTGCGCAGTTCAAACTTCCGCCGGTCATCTTTCATTTTGAGGACAATAATGTGCGTGATGCGAATATAATCAGAGTAGAAAAAAAATGTTGAAAGTGTTATAATAAGATACAATTAACTGGAATCGGGTAAATTGATTTTTTTTTATTTAATTTTATTTCATTTTTTTGAAATGAAAAAGATCTCTGAATGTTCACTTTTTAACGTGTGTGATTTAACTGCAGAGGTTTATAAAAGCCAGACACACAAGTACGTTTAAAAAACATAAAACACATTAAAATTTAATTGCACGACCGGCTTTCGTATCGGGCATTCCGGACATTTACTAGTCTACGAAACCCGGTCGTGCAATTCAATTTTAATTTTACGTTTTGTAAACATATTTATGTGTCTGGCCTTTTATAAACCTTTGCAAAAAGATCTCACTTTGTAACATCCCGGAGCGTCCAGAGAGTTATTTACGATGGTCCCTGTCTCCGAAATAAATTCGTCTAAAGCTGTTACATGCTCAAAATAACTCTGACTTTTTATTCTGGAATTTTATGTATTCATTTTACTTGATAAAGAAGCGCAGATCGCTAAGAAAGTACTTGTATTTTAATGTGTATAAATTTTATCTGTAATTGTGTGGTGGCCTGAAATTTCACTTCTGCATTGAAAAACCTCTACAGGTTGGTTTTCAGCAGATATTTTAATTTACTAGTTATACGCTCAGCAATGAGTAGTAGAGACTGGATGGAAACTAAAATAAATTGAGCTTTGTTTTATGTTGAAATATAAGTGCACAAAGTATAACTTTCCGTCCAGACGCTTTAACGTTATGTCCAATAAACAGACATAAACAGGATAGAGGACAGAAATGCTCAAATGGAATAATGAGACTTCTGTAAAAAACTAAAGTGGGAGCCTTTTCGCTTACATTTTTTACATAACTTTAGAAGAGCAATGCGTTTTCTATTTCTTTTCTATTAGGAAATAAATTTCAAATAAACTTTAGGAACTTCTTGGTTATATTGTAAGGCGATCCCAAAAGCATTCAGTCATTATCTATTAATTGACGAAAGAATAAAAAAAATCTTACAAAAATGAAATCACTACATTATGCACCAATTTGAAAGTTACTGAGAGTTTAAAGCAAGAAGCTGACTGTAGTCCAAAATAGCGATAGACTTAAAATTTAAAATCAAATTCAACATGATGACAAAAGCCCCCATTGTTGCATTAAGATACCATCGTGAATTGTAATAATTATTTAATTGAAGCTGTAACGAAAAATTAAAGCTGTTCAACGATAAATTGTTAAGAAATGTACACGACAGTGATAAATGTTGGATTACAACGCTTAATCTGGCGCTGTAATTCTAATTTGAAAATTAAGAGCCAGATGGCGATGTATGTTTTTGCCTTGTTGTTTTTAATGTGTGTCTTTTCAAATGGAAGCCAATTTGGCTTTACCTATTGTATCAGTAATGTATTAAATTACTTATTTGAAAATATGTTCTCCTTGCAATTTCACTGCGGGAAACACTCTTACTAACAATAAATAATAGTGACTAATGGCCAAGTGCACCAAACTTCAATTAACTTTGACGGCTGCATTGTGGACGTCACTAAAATTAGTGGGGGGTGCTGCTGCAGAAAAATTTTAACTTTGTTTTAAAATTGTGTGAAAGGAAACAAACATATATAAATTTTCTTTTTATACATGTTTGTTTTCTTTAACACAATTTTAAAGCCAAGGCTAAAATTTTTCTTGTGCAGCATCCCCCACTAATTTTAGCTACGTCCACAATGCAGCCGTCAAAGTTAATTGAAGTTTGTTGCACTTGGGGATAATAGTTTTATCCAAGTTTATGCAAAATTCGATATCAGTAGACATTATGTAGGCAGTATCTGATGGAAGACAGAGTTTTTGATCAAAAAATGAAAAGTTAATGTCTATATATATATATGTGTGTGTGTGTGTGTGTGTGTGTATCTGTATACAAAACAAAATATACGCTTAGCAAATATAAAATTGTTAAGAATTGTTAAGGGAAGGGTTTTTGGGGTCATTTTTGAGGGGCTTGTGTGTTAAGTTGGATTATAAATGGGCTACTTAAGAAATTTGATTAAAATCTGTCCAGGCGTTTTCACGTGTGCGCTGGCAAACAGATAAGCGAGACTTCACGTAATACGAATGGCTTTGATTCCGAAAATCACCCTCTTATCTGCACCACTGTTTGGTCTTATCTTTGGAAATCCTAATCCTAACTAAAAGTGAAAATCTAAGTTTGTTAGTCGTTCAATCACGCCTCAAGGGCGCAACTGATCGGAATGAAATTTGACATGCAGGTAGTCTACGACACGGAGAAGGATATAAGCTACTTTTCATCCCGGTCCATCAAGTAGTTCCCGTGGGATGAATGAAAAGGTCCCAAAACTTCCCAAACACTCGATAGATGGCGCCACCGTAATTTTAAATCAAGTGCGTTTTGCAGGCGCCAAATACAATTAACTCACGAGTTACCTGATAATTCTATTTGGCGATGTCTGCGATGATAAATATACAATACGTGTAATTAATACATTGGATATTGTTTGCAACTTAAACTTTAATTCAGAATATAACATTAATTTCTAATAATCACGTGAATTTTTACCAACTGCGGATCGTTTCAGGTGATTGTGATGTGGAGAAGGCCTGAGAGAGCTGGGAAGTCTACACTCTCCGATCTCTGATATTAATTTCCTAAATAAGCGAAGTTTTTTTACGTTAGGTATGCAAGGCTTCTGAAGCGATAGCCGGCTAGTCTTACATAAATCAAGCCTAACGGTGAAAAGGAATCAAGTCTTCCCTAGTAGAAAAGATGGTCAGGCAAATATTGGACTCATGTAGAATTCACATTTGTTTTATCATAAATAATTATATTAATAATATTAAAAAAACATAGAAAGAACTAATCAGGGGAAATGGAAGAAACGCCCCCCCCCCCTCTCCCATTCCCCAAAATATTTCTCGAAAAGATTTTTTTTTTTTTTTTTTTATCTTCTCGCCATTTTTCTTTTTTTTTTTTTATATATTTTAAAAGTTTCAAACCCAAAGACTAGACTTGTTATCCTTAAATACAATTCATGCCATGTTATCCATCCAGCAGTTCAAAAGTTATTAGGAGGACGCATACACAAAGACACCGTGAGGCTGAACGTTTTAATTGGCCTCGCATTCTTAGAAATTAGGTTAAATGTAGTTCGATTCAATAGAAAGCAAGTTTAACGTCCGTAATCATTCATAAATGGAGAGAAATCGCCAACCGGACAATAAATATGCCTTCGCCCATAGAGCCAACATCAACGAGAATTCTGTACAATTGTTTCATCCTTATTGGGGAATCATCAGCAGAATCTACTCGTTGATGTTTGGCTCGCTGAGCGGAAGCTTTACCCAAAAGCATTCTCGGTCCCGGGAATGGGCCGCGGGGAGAAACAACAATAAAATAAAAAATGATCCTGGAAGATCCAATATATTTAACCCCTTGTCCTCTCACTGAAAGGCACTAAGGAAATTAATCACAAAAAGGCAACATGATAAATTCAATAGAAAGCAAGCTTCCGCGCAGCGAGCCAAACATCAACGAGTATATTCTGCTGATGATTCCATAATAAGGATGAAACAATTGTACAGAATTCTCGTTGATGTTGGCTCAATGTGCGAAAGCATATTCATTGTCCGGTTGGCGATTTTCTCTCCATTCTAGTTAGATTAGAAGGGGAAAAAAGCAGTTTAAACCGAAATAATATCAGTAACGATTAATTCATAATTATGCACCAAATAGGCAGAGCAGCAGGAAAGATTCCTGTGATCATCAGCCAACGGAACTAAGTTATAGTCGATGAGTGGCTCTGATTGTCTTTTAGTCTTAAAAAAAAAGAAAGAAAACATAAAGACACACACCATTTGGCAGAGGGCTGGATTAACCCTGGGAACTGTTAAGAAATAACTAAGGAAAAATTCTCTATCAGCGGTTCCCAACCTGGGTAGGCGAAACAAAAATTAATAATGGCCTAAAAAGGCACACATTCAACAGTGTAAGACAAAAGAGAAGGTAGAAGTTGTCAAAATAATCCAATCCTACGATGAGGGGTGTGCGGGGTTTTTAATTCTTTGATCATGAAAAGCCCTCCTTATCCCTCCCTTAAACAGTGTTTGACGACACTGCAAATGTACAGGGTGCCACAGGAGGAAAGGTCAATATTTTGTGAGGTGATGGTATCGGCCATTTTAAGCAAAAAAGTTCCTATGAATGAGTGTCCTACTCCGAATTGTTTTGGAGATAATTGAAAATTTGCGTTCAATTGTCACTGCCCCTGCAGGACATTGCTTTCCTTCTCTTCCACCGCACGGCGCTATGATCTCCAAACCTAACGCACTTGGATTTCTATTATGAGGTTGAATGAAGAGTGAAGTGTAAAGATGTAAACTGAATACATGAGACCTATTGCTAGTTCACACAATGGATACTTTTGCGAGCATAAAGGAACGCACAATGAATTCAGACAAGGAACACGTCCTGTTGTTCTCACAAGAGTTGAGAAATGCATTGATGTTGCCGGTGGAATTTTTGAGACTTTATTATAAAAATGTAAGAAATGTGTAACTTGGCCAATAAGTATTAGAAATCGTATGTGATTTCTTTTTTAAATGTGTTTTTATTCGGAGAGGACCATATCCGAGTGCGGGAGTGGTTTTCCTTATCACTTCTGCACTAATTGAGCATTTCATCTGGTGAGTTGGTTTGGCTGACGAGAGCACAAAAAAGGACGAAACGGCCGTCACAAACGCTTACCGATGAAAGCTCAGATATTTTTCATTTCTGAGTCTTTTTCCCATTCTTTTTAGTGGCCCCTAGGTTACAGCTTGCCTGTAAAAGATAGGGGACCGCTCTTGCTTTTATACTTGTTGGATGTCACACTCGCCAAACGGTTAGAGATGATAGAATGAAACCTTCACCATTGTATTCAGCATCAAAAAGTAGGTGATCATGTCCAAAAAATCAGAACTCTAGGACCATTCCCTGACCGGAAGTTGGGGGGTGAAAAGTGGTATACTTGATGGATGTCACACTCTGTAGTGGCCAAACGATTAGAGATATTAGAATGAAACCTTCACCATTGTGTTCAGCATCAAAAAGTAGGTGACCACATGTAAAGAATCAGACGTCTACGACCATTCCCTGACCGGAAGTTGGGGGGTCAAAAGTGGTCGTGTCCGATAAAATTTTGTTTATAAAATTGTGCATATTATCTTGAGCATTATTTATCTTGTTTATTAATTTGAGGCACGTTAATTCTTTGTTTTAATAAAACAGGTTAGGTTTTTATGCTTTTACATTACCTAATATCTCTTTGTTTTGAAACTGTATATTCGAATAGCTCTATCTCGGAAACCCTTCGAAATAGGACACTCGTTCTTAGGAACTAAAAAAAGTTCCTTAAAAGCTTAAAATGACCGATGCTTTCACCTCCCAAAATATTGACCTTTCTTCTGGGACACTCTGTATACACATTATTCGTTCAACTCATTATTGACCCATTTATTTTTAGCTATAACCTATAAAACTGACCTGAGAAAGCTACATCTTGCTAAAATTTTGGGTACATTTATGAAAATGGGCTGTCAAGGGGTATGCAAGTGAAAAAAGGTTGAGAACCGCTGATTTAGACGACGTCCTCATTGCTTGAGCTGTCCAGTTGCCATTTTAAAGTTCTACTTCATTTTTACTTTCTCCATACGATATCCATATACATTTTTTCTAATATATACATCTAATCATATTAATTTTTTAAAATTTAAAACGTAAAACAGGACATTAAATGTATTAAAAATTAATGTTTTATTCTTAATTCACGTCATTTAGAACAAATAAAAACATTTGTTGAGATTTCTGTTTGCAATGTCTATGTGAGTATGTGGATTAATTTTGTGGGCGCGGTAACTCGAAAACTAATTAACCAATCTACACCAAATTTCAAATTTAATAGTTCTATTTAGGGCAACATTTTATTTTCTGAAACCATTTACAGTTCTCTTTAAATGTAGAAAGTAATGCAACGGTTCCATTGCTCTTATTTGATACACTTTCATTTCTGTCTATGCGTTTGTTTGCAATATTCTCACGAATTGTTGTTTTCTAGAACTGATTATATTTGGAAATGAATTGGCCTGTATTGGCAACTTTATAGAGCAGCAAAAACAGTGAAGCTTAGAGAAACTTGCACCTGATCAATACGAAGATTTATATTTGAGAGTTAAATGTTATTGTTTTTAGTTTTGGTCCTCTTAATGGGTACTTCACAATGAGAGCTATATAGCCATTTCCCAAAAAGGGCAAATGTAACTCAAAGAATATTGCAGTAATTTATAAAGAATTTCATATTTCAAAATTTAGAATTATTGTATACATCATATTAAGTTTTATGATTTACATTAACCCATCTTCTGGTTCACTTTTAAAATAAGGGCCAAAAATACGATGTCCTTAAGTAATTCAAAGAATAATGCATTGAATTACATCAAATTTCAGATTTAAGAGTTTAACCTCACTGTCTAAAAGTCATTAAATTTTGGTGATTATATATCTATTTTAAGAGCAATTTTTCTTAAGGCTACAGAAATATGCTATTGTTGTAGCTCAACTAAATATTCTGTGATGTTACTTTATTCTTGATTTTAGAGTTTGTTTACAGTATGGGGATGGGTGACTAAATTTTAGTTTATCTACTTACTGTTAAGTGCTGTTCTATTTAGGTCAACATTTTATTTTCTGAAACCATTTACAGTTCTCTTTGTTTGTAGAAAGTAATGCAACGGTTCCATTGCTCTTATTTGATACACTTTCATTTCTGTCTATGCGTTTGTTTGCAATATTCTCACGAATTGTATGTCTTACAAAAAAGGTAGCAAAATTCATTTTGTTTCCTCGAAGAATCTCTTTATCTCAAAAACTTTCATCGAACATTCGTGTTTAGTTTCAATTTGGTTTATTTTATCTTGTGCTTCTGTCATGTGTACACAATTATGTACCTAGATAACTAATCAATTGTCGTGTATGTCATTTCCCGCGCATGAGCTCTCTGCTCGTAGAAAGGTCAGTCCTCGGGAAAATCGATCATCAGGGAATTAATTACTCAGTGAACCATGGCTAATACATCGGAGTTAGCCAATAATTTTAAATCCACTCTACAAAACTGAAACAAGTTTATCCAAAAGCTAGATTACAATTTGGGAATTGTGAAAGGTTTCAAATTTTACGTTTTAGGTGTTTTCAAAACTTCAACTGGAAAACCACAACTCTCAAATCAGAAATCTAAGAAGCTCAACCGGAAGAGGAAGGAGTTTCCGGTATATGAATCATCTTTTGACACAGCAGCATAATGAAAAAAAAAAGTCCAAAAGTTTTTTGAGATTCAAAAGCAATATGGCGGACATAGAAATCAATGGCTAGACTTAAGAGGACTATACAAATTGATTTGGAGGTAAAATGTAAAGTTCCTGAGAGAACCAAAAATATATACTGTACTGTAAATTGAATACGTCACGAATACAAACAGAATCTCATTTTAATAATGTCACCAATATCGCGCAGTACATATAAAAAACAGTTTAATAAAATATCATGTTTCGAAATACCCGAAGTTAATGATTCTCTACCTCAGATACAACAACCAACAAAGGAACTCAAAAAAACAATTTAAACATAAAGAATGTTGGCTGTCCGTGTTAATTCTTTTACGTTTAAATTGTTTTCTTTTGACTTCCTTTGTTGGTCTTTTATATCTGAGGAAGAGAGCCGTTAACATCGGGCATCTCGAAACATTTCATTTTATTAAAAAGTTTTTTATGTATTTTGCGGTACTGGTCACAATACTATTGTTACTTCCCGCACGTCAATAATCTTCAGAATCTTAACTTTTTTTTCGTTTTCTGAAAACGACTGTAATCCGTAAAGATTTGCTTAAGTTGCTAAATCCAATTAATTTTATTCATCAAAGCACGTGTACAAGGATTACTAAATGGTTATTTTAATAATTTGATACTGATAGAAATTTCATGTTTTTCTGTGAGAATTTTTTTTATCAAGTGCAATTTCTCGACAGAATCCGAGAAAAACTTTCAGTTAGATCATGTCAGTATGTCAGGTTTGAGACATATCCCTTCACCAGTTCAAAAGGTTTAAGGAAGACACTTATACACATAGACTGAACGATTTACGAGCCTTATTTTTGTTAGAAAGGTAGGTTAAAAGCGATATTTTCTGTAATTGACTTAACAGAAAACGGAAAAAAAAGTCATATTGGCCCTCCAAAACATTGAAATCTCATTTAGAAGACTCTTTTGTTTATTTTTCTCATCAAACTTGTTTATTACTTCCTTTCCTTTTCTTGTAGAAAATAAAATGTACGGCTTGAAGATTAATCGTGTTTACTTTTGTCGCCATGTTTATAATTGAATTGCAATTTCCGCTTTCAAAACCGTTTACTTTCCTCACTGCTATCAGATGGCAGCACTAGTCTTTTCCGATTTAGTTTTTGAAAACAGGAAGTACATGTGCTGCCCTCAGAAGAGTGGGAAGTGGTAATCATTTCTGAAAAACAAAATGGAGATGGTATTGTGCAAATAAAGGCCAAAAGTTTGGGCGGCCACTAGAAACAGTAAAGATATAATAAACATCATTTTACGAAAATGTACGGTAGAATTAGTTGAGCCAAACTGTAATGTTGTTTGGGTAAAGTATTGTAGTTTCTTTAATGAACTCATTATCTTGCTGCGGTAGTCGTACTTTCGATGTACCAGTCAAAATAAGAGGAGTTGTCGTTTTTGCAATAAAACATTTTTGTAAGTTGAAGAAACGTTGAAGAAATGGGATAACGGGTGTATAAATCAGATAGTTGGATATCCCTACAAAATTTTAAGGTAATTGTGTAGTTTGTAGTATTTTGCAAAATAAGATATAGTCATTATTCCAAATTAAATGCTTAGTATTGTAGAACACGATCTTCTGAATGAATGTATTTACGTGCAACTGTAAATATGAAGCGAGTGTTTGCACAACAATACAAAGAGAAAATAAAAATAAAACAAGTTACAAGTTTCGAAAACCTGTATCAGTTTCCATCATCAGACTACAAAAATATATTGAGACGAATTTTTCGTGATTTTTGCAATGAAACAATTCGGAGCTAGAGTCTAGAATATGGTACTAGCCAATAGAATGTTTCGTATGTTTCGTACGAAATTGCGCAAGGATACATGACGTCAAATTTTGAGGTCCGAAGGATCTAACTGTTTAGTTCGATTAATTAACCGTCGAAACAAATTTCATCCGAATGAGGTCCGAAGGACCGAAGTGTTTATTCCAATTAGCTGTAGGTTAGGTTAAGTGAGGTCTGCTCAGCTCCAGGATGTATCTGTTGGTAACTTTTGGAACAATTTTTCTCGGTCCGAAGACGGCCAAGTTTGACGACGCGAAAAAAAAAAAAAAACCCATTACCCGGTACCGTAAACTAGACTTTTACCTTTTTTTTTTTATCAGTCTTAAGAAACCTCAATATTTAGATGGGACTGTTTAGACAGTCATAGCGGCATTCTACCGCTTCACTGTAAAATGTATGCATAGACTAAAATGTGAATCTATGGCACCCGATCAAAATTTCATTTTTACACTTATCTGTTTAAAATTTGTAGGAGGATTTGTTAAAACGGTCGCGAGATTTAGTTTCTTGTTGGTTGAAGGGGGAGGGGGGGGGTGATTTCAGAATGACCCGTAGTTTAATCATTTCTTTTCCGCCATCTTGTCTTCATCCATAGTACTGCGAAAGAGTCCCATCTCAATCTCGAATTTTCTTAAAAACTAATAAAAAAAAAAGGTAATTTCCTATTTTATGCTCGTAAAATCATTAGTATCCTGGTATTGTTAATTATGAGCGTAATTGGCTTGAGTACAGAACATGGTACTCAAATAGTCGGCGGCAGAGGTGACTTGGTGTATATTGTTAACTAAAGATCGCAGTTAGCCAGATGAGGGTTAGTTTTTCTAGTAAAACCATTTTGAAATAAGCATTCTGTTTTTTTCTAGTTAATTGCTCGTTTCACATTATCTGTATTAACGAAATACGCTTGTAATTATGTTAACAACACCAGGCGAAACTAATAATTTTACGAATATAAAATGGAAATTAGAATATCTTTTTTGAGTCGAGCTGATACTCTGGTTTCAAGCTTGTTGGCTCTCCTCAGCCCGAGTTAATCAGCCAGTGTAAGACTCAAAAGGCGTACGATGGGAGGTATTGAGAATACATGATGGAGACAGTGACCCCTCAATAACTAAAATTAAGAAAATAAAAAACAAGAATCAAATGTGGAATTCAAATCCTTGGATAGCACTCAGGCTACCACAAAAGGTATTTGACCACAAAGAAAAGATAAGAAAAAAAAATAAAATAAAATACAGAAATAAATAACAAACCCTCTAATGGGTAAAAGAAAAGGCTTTTGGGTAAAAGAAAGCCTTTTGTGGTAGCCTGAGTGCTATCCAAGGATTTGAAATCCACATTTGATGCTTGTTTTTTTATTTTTTTATTTTTAGTTATTTGAGGGGTCGCTGTCTCCATCATGTATAAAATAGAAAATTACCAAAAAATAAATAAATAAATAAATAAATAAATAAATAAATAATGGTTTCCGCTAATACGATATTATCTAATGATTCGAATCGTGTCGCTGCAAAAGAATGAAAAGCTGTTTTAATTTCAGTAGTTTCTGTATTCAAAATAGATCAATCGCAAGAAGGCACCAAAGCTAAAGTTAGGATTCGCACTTTGAGTTGTCATCGGGAAGATAGCTTTGGTGCCTTCTTGCGATTGATCTATTTTGAATTATTCAGGGCACATTAAACCTCTTTTAGTTTCTGTATTCTACATAATAACCGTACTTTCCTCTATTTTCTGATTTAATCTAAAGTAGTTAATTAACCGATTTTTAATCTCAAATCGTACATTCACAGATAACGAGACAATCTTTCTGCATTTTTTGATCCACACTCCTCCCACAATATGTACTGTACTGAGTAATTTCATTAAAACATTTGTTTCCATTTCCGCCATTTTGTTTGTGAACAATCATTTCCACAACTTACTTTGAGCTTCGAAAGCAATTTTCTGTTTATATTTCCGCCGCCGATTTCGACTCCGGAATTAGCAAATTATTACTGCTAATTCAGCTTCATTTTATTAAATAAATAAATTACTTCCTTTATTTGAAAGAAGTATCGTACAATTCAGCGACTTATATTGTCTTATGTGAGCGGTAATTTATCAAATTGTCGGTCTTCCGGAGGCAGTTTCATTTATTTACACCGGAAGTGGCTTCAGATCCCATTCACCTGTAACGGTTCGGAAGCCGGAAGCTCTGCGGTGTTCTATCAAAGGACTAGTGCAACGATGGGGAACCTGTGGCCACACGTTACGTAGCAGAGACTTCATCAAACCACAGTCACTAAAGTGTTGTTATTTATGCATGTTAAAAGATTTCCGATAGTTCATGAAAGGCATATATTTAGTTATAAAGTAGTAAACATCAATTTTCTAGAATTATGACATGATGGTAAATGGAAAATCGTTATTTAGCGAAAATAAGATTCGAAACAACTTTCGAGGAAGAGAGGTAGGAATATCTTGAAATTAAAATACATTTCAATCGATTTTCAATTCATTTTCCTTTATTTCAATCGGTTGTAAATAGTTCGCTGAAGAAGATTTTCAGTTTCGGCTCTGACTAATCGAATTGTGAGGCTTAATATATTTAATATAAATATAAATCTTTCACAATATTGAGTTTTGTAAGTTTGCTAGTAAAATCCATATGAATTTAAAAGAATGAAAGGACGTATTGAGTATCACAAAAGAAATAACAATAAAAAATAATTTCAACACAATTTATATAAAACAACGAAAAACTTCTTAACATTCGCTTCTTTATTCACAATATTTGTAAGCATAGTGTTGGAACGTGTTGAATTGCACGGAAAGAAAGTCCACTTATTATTGCATGAAAATTTTAATTATTGCATAATGAATTCTAGAGGAAGGAGAAATTTTTCTTATCCTCAAATGACCTGAAGAAGTTTTTTCAATTCTATGAAAACGAAATATTGTAAATAAAGAAGGGAATGTTAAGAAGATTTTCGTTGTTTTATCATGATTGATTAAGATTATCGTTGTGAAAACGATCTTTGTAAAGGGTTTTATAACTTAAATAAAACAGAAGTCATAAAATTACAAGGAAGGATTTCAGATCTATTTTCGAAACTATCTAATATCCTTCCGTCGAAAAAGTGAAATTATTGAATTTCTCTGCTGCTTATTCGTTAATTGCGTTCAAATAAAACTACACCGCTAATCAAACGTTGTAGGTGCTGCTTTCAGTTTAGTCCTGATGACAGTACTTTAAACTTTTTCCAGGTTGTGTTTATTTATAAGGATCTGAAATCGTAACAAAAAATATTCCAAATCCCACTACATTAATTTGGTAAATATGACTCTGACTCCACTAAAAAAGTTACCAGTCACGATTACGACTTGACATCGACTCCAAACATTGACAAGATAGTGTTGGCAGAAAAAGACACTTTTTTCGACTCCGACTCCGGTAAGCTTTCAGAGGCATTTAACTCTTATTTTAATCAATACCACTCCGACTTCGTGCAACTCCAAGACTGACTCCCGACTCCACACCTAGAAAGGAAATAAAAACTCCGGTAAGCTTTCAGAAGTACTTAAATCAGTACCACTCCGACTTCGTGCAACTTCAAGACTGACTCCCGACTTCACACCTAGACAGGAAAAAAAAACTCCAGTAAGCTTTCAGAAGTACTTAAATCAGTACCACTTCGACTTCGTGCAACTCCAAGACTGACTCCCGACTCCACACCTAGAAAGGAAAAAAAGAACTCCGGTAAGCTTTCAGAAGTACTTAAATCTGTACCACTACGACTTCGTGCAACTCCAAGACTGACTCCCGACTCCACACCTAGACAGGAAAAAAAAAACTCCGGTAAGCTTTCAGAAGTACTTAAATCAGTACCACTCCGACTTCGTGCAACTCCAAGACTGACTCCCGACTCCACACCTAGACAGGAAAAAAAAAACTCCGGTAAGCTTTCAGAAGTATTTAAATCAGTACCACTACGACTTCATGCAACACTCTAAGACTCAAGAAATCACAGTTTCGGCAAAAGTTATCTAAATGAGATCCTAGACCCATATTGTGAAGCAGCTCAATCATTCTTTGTGCAATGGAAATCCACGGACGTTTCAGCAGGATCCGCTCCAGCCCACAGAGAGAACACCATGATTGACAGACAAAATTCCTGGTTTCATTTCAAGCATTGAGAGGCCATCTCCATCACCAGAACTGAACCCTTTGGACTACTCCTTACAGTTGAAGTTAGAACTGAAGGCTTTCTATAAACCCCATACAAGCATCGCCCGTTCTCAAGAGGTTTTTGTGCCGAGAATGGAAGACGTCCACCGTCTATTGAGGACTGGAGACTGACACTGCAGGTCTATATGAAGATGAGTAAGGACATTTTGACAAACGAGTAAGGACTATTTTTAGTACTTACATATTGATGAAATACCTTTAAAAATTTCAGTAAAATATTAGTAAGTTTGTTAAAGTTATGGTGTTCTTTTCTTTGTAGCAGAATGTATATGCATGTGTGTACATAATTAACTAACTAGGAATACAGTAAGTTATTCGTTGCGTAGTGTTGTCTCTGCAGAGAGCACGGGTCAATTCTGTGGGCCGGGCCGGGCTGGAGACCAAATAGTTATGCTTATATTTTAAATCATTCTATTAATACTCAAAAATTATACGGATATTGTAAATTTGTGAGCAGAGTCGGAGAAATAACCAATCACAGTGCAGCGTTGGAACACGTCAGTCGTGACGTCACGCCCATTTGTAAACATGGCGCTCTACTATTCGTCCCACTTCAGCCCGACGAAGCGCGATTACACAATTATTATCAGCGTATTGAGATTTTCTTCCACAAATAAATGAAGTTTACACTGAAATGCATGAAGTTCATGCGTCAAAATTTATCAGAGTTTTTATTTATTACTTCGGTTTTTATATAATTTTGACTGTATTTCGGCTGTTACCCCATTGAACTCTGGGATAGCCGCTTGCTCACTACTCAACAATTGGGGAACACGTGCTGTCATGGTTGCCCAGGGAGGATTATTGGTATTGGCTGTTGGATATTCGTTATTGTTATTGTTAAAACTGGTAAATCAATTTTTTTTTAATTTTTTTTTCAAAAATTTCATGGTATCTTTGTTTTTCACTGGATCTAAAAAAGCTATGTATCAAATTTTATGGAAGTTCGTCCAGACGTTTAAGCCTACAAACACAAACAAAGAATAGATTAGTGCTCAGTCAATTCAGAGAAGGTTCTAAAAATATTTTTAATTTACTCATTTCGGCAGCAAGATTGTATATTTCATTTCTTTTAATACTTTCTGTTCATTTCTGTTGATTTCTATTAATATTTTTCGTAATATAGTAAATGAAAAGTACGTTTCTATGACCATAGGATGTAGCAGTGGCGAATATAGAATATATTTTTTTTTAGGGGGGGGGCAAGCTAAATGTAAGGCTAGGTTAAGTAATTTTAAGTAGACACCCATGATACTTTATATCAGTTTTGCTGCTCGTTTTCAGAGGGTAATTTGCGCTGAATGCCCTGAATGCTGAATTACTTTATTAATCCTTTATCCAACTGATAACAATAAGAATATATAAAAAGGAACTTCACTTTTTATATAGACCAATGGTTACAAAACAAAGTCCATGTTTCTTGGTACACTTGCAAACTTATCAAGAACTTCATCGTCATTAACTACAATGTCTCTGTGAAAGTAAAGCAAGCCCGTTAAGCCTATATTCAGATGTGCTGTTCCTTAGGTAAGTCTTCAGTCTTCTCAGGCTGGAGAAAGTTCTCTCTGCGGTTGCGACAGAAACAGGAAGAACTGCGAGTCATTTCAGAAGGGTATAAATGTTGGGGAAGAAAGTCTTGTCACATTTTTCTAGGGAACTTAGAACCGTTTTTGGAAGATTTGAAGGATTTTCCTGATTCCACTTTTCTTTCCACAACATAAACTCTTTTATGTGACAAATCATCTTCGTAGAAATTAAAAGCGGCCTCCAATGAACCGAAATCTGTTATGATACACAATTGTGGAAGGATTTTTTGTAAGGATGCAACTGTTTCCTTGTGAGATTCAAAGCGTTCTTTCAGGGAATTACAAAAATCGTCCAGGTATGGCACATAAACAGTTCGTCGATAGTATTCTTCTTCTGTGGTGTAAGGGACGTTGCTACGTGCTTCAGGACTGTCACCAACAGGCTTATTGACACTTGATTTTTTGGCGAAAAAGTTTTGAATAGAAGCTTGCCTCTTCATTATGATTGTGGTTCACTTATGGCCAACTTCAATATACTGATATTCTGATAAAGTAGGTAAACATTAACACTTAAAACACCACTATACTTCAGTACAACAGATGTCGAACAAACGTAAACAACAAACAATGGCTGCCACTGAACTGTTCGTCACTCCCCTGGCGCTCGGTATTTGTGCTGGTCTCGAGCGGTGACTGGTGTAGTTGAGTTGTCCGCGCACGCGCAGATGCCGGGCGGGAGCCCGAGTCGGACCGAATCAACCCGAACTGGCACGAACTTCACACCACTACCAACCCACTCCCCTCACCTATACGGGGAAGTATCAATGTCTGCCTCGGCGATGCCTTCGCGCATGATTCATTAAATAATTCCGATTACGTTACTTATTTTTTTCTTTATATTTATTATTTTGGAGGGGGGCCCGGGCCCCCTTCCCGCCCCCCTTATATTCGCCCTTGGGATCTAGTGAAACAATGAATTAAGGAATGTACAAATGTTTAATCGAAGTCTTTAGTATGAACGATTATTGGTATAAATATCGCTAATAAAATTTGTATAAAACATTACAGTATATCTTTAACAGAGCTCTAAACGTTGAATCTTGACAATTTGACCACGAACGGAAAACCGTGCAACAAACATTTAAATTAAAAGTTCATAGTTTCTGTATAAAACTACAATTATAAACTTTCAGTGAATTTTCACATAATGAAGGGCGTTTCAGAACAAAACTCATTTGTTAAGGGGGGAATGGGTGCTTTACATTTTTAAAAATACAGTTTTGACTTTAATTTTCTACAATAATGGTTAGTATGTTTATTTATGAAATTTAAGATAATTCTGAAAATGAAAAGGACTTATTTCATAGTAAATAACACAGAAAATCAAGGAGTTGCTCAGTACAAACAGTAGGAATTTTAAACCATTTTTTGAAAAAAATAATGAAATAGATACTGATTAAATTGTTTCTAGCCAAAAAATTTTAATCATTTTAAAGCTCGTGCAGATATAATAGGATTCCTAAGTGGATTCAATGTCCTTTTTTGTAAGACATCGATAGAAAACCATATTTCGGTTCCAATGCTTTCTATGTGAATTTTTCTCATCTTCTCGCGGTAGGTTTTCAATAAGAACCCACACTGGAAAAATCCCAAATTCTTAACTTAGATCGTCTGTTGCCTTTAAGTAATTAAGCCAAGTTTCAAGAAGATCCGTCGAACGGTTCTAAAGTTACTGGAGATAAACAAAAAGACTGAATTATTTGAAGAATCTGACTGTCCTAAGCTGAAAATTCATTTATCCAGACAGGAAAAGAAAAAAAAAAAGCTAAAACATAAATTTCCGCCAATTCAAATAAATAAAACCTTCCCTCACCCTTAAAGGACTCATCTAAAGTAGATTAAAGAACAAAAAAAAAAAAAACTGTAGCAGAGTGAAATAAAGTCCATTTGTGGAAAGGACCAGAGATCGTTAAAGGGCTTCGTAGTTCCACACTTAACGGCGATCAACTGTCTAGACACGACTGTTGTAGACCTCTAGGGTCCAAATACGAAGATCATTAAGATCAAAGGCAAAAAGGAAAGTTGCGGCTCCAGAAACACAACGACAAAAAAGTTCACCAGTGCAGTGATTCTAGATGATGATTAGTAATAAGTTTAAAACCGCTGTACTAAGACACCGCGCGAAAGGGAAGAGTCAAGATAGGACACGAACACATTGAAAGAAAATCTTTCCAGTCTCCGATTGATTTCGGATGTAAAACAAGATAGGAAAATTAATTAACATATACTTATCTTGACGATATTATAAATCCATAATAAAAAAAAATTGTGAAAAGAGGAATAATGTATTCCCTTTATACATTTTATGTTATCTGAAGAAGAATAGTCGAGAAGACAATTCGAAATATTGTGATAAAGTAAAGAAGAAGATATTTGTCTTTAAAGATAGGAAAACCAAAAACAAGAAATACACAGTAAAAATAAAGTAAAGAAATTCATGTGCCAGTCTCCATTAGCCTCAATTAATTTTCTATGCGCATTAATTAATAAAAAAAAGCGCCTAAAAATGCATAAACACATTAAAAGTCACACTAGTGTCTTTTTGATTAATTAATGCGCATTGAAAATTCATTGTGGATAGTGGAAATAGGCACATGAATTTCTTTCTTTTTTTTTTGTAATGTATCTCTTGTTTAGTTTAGACGTGAAGGCTCCATACTTTATCCTATCTCAATTTATATTAACCTCCGTATTATGGCCTGGTTGTTTACAGGTGACTACTTTCAACTGATGATCGGTGATTTACAGTGAAACAGCTGTTTTAGGATGTCACTTGTAAACACTGGGTCTAAACTTTTAATATTTTAAGTTAGACAACAAATAAGTAACCTATTGAATTTTAATGAATTGCGTCGAGCAGTTTGGGCATGATGCGTGTTCAAACAGGGAAGAACACTTCGCCATTAGTCAATAAGTAAATTTATATTTTATATTATTTATATTTTATATTTGCAAAAGTGAAATAATTTGAATTACATTAAGTTGAAAATCAATAAGGGCGGAGGGCGCCTTGCCTATTACTCGAGACAAATAAAGAATCAGAAAGTAGTTACTTGATAATCACTAACCTTTGGTTCATTGTTAATGTGAACCTGCGGACAGCTGCTTCGCTTTTCATTAATATTGTCAAGATGGCATCTACAGACGATTTGAAAGGGAGAAAGGGGTCTGACTGTGACTTTTATTTGAGCTTTGTTTTTAGCCTAACTTCTTTAGAAGTAAACATCGGAATCAATGTGGAGCCCGAAAGCTAAAATAAGCAATTAAAAACTCGTCAAAAGGATAAATTGCGAGAAAACTCATGTGCACGCTACACGCGGCCGTTATGAATTTTTTTAGCGCATAGTTGCGCAGACAAAGATTAATAAAATAAAGGGCGAGACCAAATTGTATACTAAATTTCTCGCAGTTTATCCTTTTGGCGAGTTTTTTATTGCTTATTTTAGCTTTTCGGGCTCCACATTGATTCCGACATTTTCTCAAATAGGCCCGAGTACCGAGACATGGTTGTGTACTGATGACTGCTCCTAGCTGATGATCGCCATATTAGCGTGAAACAGCTGTACTAGGATGTCATTTAGTATACAACTTGGTCTCACCCTGTATTTTATTATTCTTTAGAAGTAGTCGATATATTGGTAGCTGCGCCACACCTAATTTGATAGTTAATACAGAACAGTTAAAAGATCGCTAAACAAAATAATCCACAAAGTAATGTTGTAGATACCAATTAAAGTAAGAGCCAAAATAGAATTATCAGCACAAATGTTCTAGAACTTTATAGGGTAACTTTTAGCCTACTTTTCTAGTCATTAGGTGTCCGTATGTTCCGTGTCCCCACTTCTTAACTTTGAACCGATAGAAGGATCTTCTCGAAACTTAGTTTGCTTATTTTTATAAAATTATTTCAAGAAGAGAGAAACGCCTCACGCTCCCTCTCAGTCTCAAAGCAATGTATTTTATTTTATTTTATTCATTTCTTTCTTATAAATAAGCCTCTTAAACATTTAGTGTCATGTTGAAGGATAGCTGAACATTTCCATAGTAGACTATCAGTTAACTTACGACTATGAGGCCTGAAATCACAATGCATTTCAAATATAGGCTATTTCCCTTTGTTTATTATTGATTTACCGTGCTGTTATTGTAAAGGATTTTGTTTTTGGTTTTTTAATATCTATTTTTACCTTAAAATAAACAAACTATGTGAATATAAGGATGAAGAGCTAATACAAATATTGTAATTTGTTGTGCGTTTTTATTTCGTTTTATTCCTTTGTAAAATTCATAAAATCACTGAGCTGCAGACACTGGGTGAATCCAACTGAAGAAGGATAAGAACC
>JAFIDM010095280.1:11920-30673 GCA_023159025.1 Thereuonema tuberculata | reverse complement strand
ATGAATAATCTGACTGGAATAAGAAACAATAGAACAACGCAACAATCACGTTCAAGTAAAGATGAGACTCACATAATGCGAAGGGGTATCTATTGTTGAACAATAAACGGGCGTGCTGTTGCAGTTATATTGTAGGACTGATGTTTGTTGAGTCAACGAAGAAGAACGAAAAAAACATGGCTGAATATGACAACAGACATGAAAATGTTCGGAAGTCTTATTAGCTGAACGATACGAGGGAATCACGAAGTTAAATATTCCTTGTTTCTAGAAATAAGTGTGGCCCATAAACACAAGAGATATTTGTGGGAGAACGGATTTGAAGTTCGACCAAAGCGAAGGTATTAAAGGGAGAATCCAGTTCCAAAGATCATCCACAATCGGATTCGAAAGGCAACGAATCCAAAGACAACGTCAAGCAGGTATTGAAAGCCATTCAATGTAGGACGTTCAGACGAAAGATGATAGAACTTCAGGATAAGTGACCTTTGATTTATCTCACACGGAGGGGAACATTAAAACACGAACATAGTTGTCATCTGATTTCTTCAAGACGAATAGAATGATAGACATCAGTAATGTTTACAAAGATAAAGATTCAAGGAAATAATACAAGTGTGAATAAAGTTAACACATACAAACTTTTTAGTTATCACATTTAAGAAGAATGTCTAGCAAGGCTGTAAATGGGTAACACAGAAAGACGTAGAAACATACAAGTGAAACAGACTTAATAATTCTCATGTAAAAGAAACTTAAAACAAAATATACATAGATTTGTTTTATTGATTTGCCTTTGTTTTCTTTTCTACATATTAGGTACACATAAACGTTATTTTAGCGCGTTATACGAACATTCTCTGCTGGAGTAAAGGTTTTAAAAATAACAGCTCCATTACCATGTAGCATTAAGTAATCGCTTTTTCTACATGATGGTTATGGGTCCAGGAACGATTCCACTGCGCATCGTAGAAAGAGGTTATATCGTATAACAACCCTATTACACCGTGTAACTAAGATTTGTCATTAAGAAAATGGCTGGCATTATCCTCAAGTTTGACGGAGGAAATTATGCAAAGTGGCGATTGCACATTAAGTCTCACTTGCAACGTGATGGACTCTGGGATGTTGCAAACACTCCTTTAAGTGACATCAAAAGTATGGAAGATGCACCTATAAAATACAAGCTTCTGAATAAGGCACAAAAGGCGATAGGAAGGATTAGTGAATCCTTAGAAGACAATTATCGTATGCTAATTCAGGATATAGATGATCCGCACCAATTGTTGACGGTTATTGAGAAAAAGTATAACGTGGTTGATTATCTGAAAGTAACCGATCTTAAGCGAGATCTTTTTACTATGTCAAAGTTGCAATCTGATGTTAACTTGCCGGAACATCTCTTAAAAGTTAAACTTCTAGCGAAAGAAATAACTTCCAAAGGTGGTACTGTACCTGATCACGAAGTTAGCTGGTTGCTGTTGTCAGGTCTCCCTAAAGAGTACGACTCTTGTGCTCAGAACATTATGTCCAAACATGAGAGTGAGAACTATAATTCTGAGAGAGTCATAGAGAGCATCTTGGCGGAGTACAACAGAAAACACAGCAACATACGACATGAAACTGGTCAGGAAGAAAGCTTCAAGGCAGAGCATAAAGCACTTCCGATAGCAACAGGAAAAGCCAAGAAAGACTTAAGAACCTGTTTCAATTGCGGCAAGAAAGGGCATATTGCTAGAAATTGCAAAAAGAAAAAGAAATCTGAAAATCATAGTGACAAAATGAGCCAGGAAAAACATAAGGTGGAAAAACATTTTTCTGGAGTAGTCGTGATGTATGGAGAACACAAAGAGACTCACAAGAAATCAACATGGCTTATAGACAGTGCTTGTAGCAGTCATATTTGTAATGATAAGTGTTGGTTTAAGTCTTACGAGGAACTCAAAAGTCCTATATTGATTTATGGTGTTTCAGATGAGCCAGTAGAGGCAATAGGCAAGGGGATCGTTCAATTTAAAGTTAATCTATTGAAAGGACGACCTCAAGTTAGAGAATTGACTAATACTTTCTATGTACCGAAAATACCAGTCAATTTGATATCTGCAGGGACGCTCGATGCGAAAGGATGTGATCAACAAATCAGGAATGATAAGCATACAGTAAAAGACCCATACGGGAATATCTTCCTGATAGGCGAAAGGAAAAACAACTTGTATCAAGTGAATTGTTTTCCCACTGAAGTCAGATCAAAGTGCTACTTCAACGAAACGAAACATGACAAGTATCTCTTATGGCACGCCAGGCTGGGGCACATATCCCCGAAAAAAATGAAGATCATTCAGACTAAAGGTTGTCTAAAAGGATTGGAAAATGTCACCATACCTAAAAAAGAAAAGGACACTTTTTGTGACAGTTGCAAGAAGGGTAAAATGACCAACATCAGTCATAAGAAAATCAGGAGTTTAAGATCAACTCATCCGCTTGAATACATATACACGGATCTAAGCGGCCCTATGGAAACATCGAATGGGAAGAAAGCGTACATTCTTACTTTCATCGATGATTATACTCGGCGTAGCTTTGTGGACATCATTGAAAGCAAAGACGTGGTATTTGAGAAAATAAAGTCGTTTACAGCTTATGCAGAAAGATCCAGTGGGCAGAAGATCAAGCATATACTCTCTGATCAAGGGTCTGAATATATCAACAAAGAAGTAACAAATTTTGTTAAAGAGAAGGGGATCAAGTTTCAACATTCGTCTGCATACCAACCGCAGCAGAACGGCATAGCGGAGAGATATAATAGATCGTTATTGGAGATAGCAAGAACCATTCTTATCGATGCAGATTTACCTATTAAATTCTGGACGTACGCAATCAGATGCGCCAATTATATTCTGAATAGAACTCCACACCAGAGTGTAGATTTTGAGATACCGATATCACGATGGTACGGAAGTAGTGAACCCCCAAGCATAAAACACATGAAGAAGTTTGGGAGCCTAGTCTACCTGAAGAAGCCGAAAATTAAAGTGAGGAACAAGTTTGACTCTAGAGTACATCAAGGGATATTCTTGGGCTATTCAACCTCAACAAGAGGATACATTGTGTACAACGTTGATGAAGACAAAGTTGTGGAAACACAGAATGTTCAGGTGAACGAAAATCGCAGAGGCAGCGATGTTCTAAAAGGAATTAAGGACAGAAGAGAAGATGCCTACGATTTAAATCAGTTGACCAAGAGTGTCGATGATTCGGACACAAGTTCTTCAGAGGACGAAGAAGCTTCGAAAGAAGAAGAAGTTTTAAGTGATGGACCTGATAGTGAAAGTTCCAGTTCATCAAAGATTGAATCAGATCATAACCCAGATGACTCGGATGAAGAGAAGTCACAGGAAGAAGAGCAGAACAACTACTTCAAGCTACGAAGTAGGCAAGTAAAGTTAAATCCCAAAATAAGTATAAATGTACAAGAATGTGAAAGTATACCTTCAAGTTATGCGGAAGCCATTCGCGGAAGAAGTGGACCAAAGTGGTTAGAGGCGATAAAGGAAGAGCTATTCAACCTTGAACAACATGATTCGTGGATCGAATCAGAACTTCCTGATTATGCCAATCCATTGTCCTCGAAATGGATATTTCGTATCAAGAAAGATAGTAAAGGTAACATTGTAAAGTACAAAGCACGTTTGGTGATTAACAGATTTATGCAGAGGAAAGGAGTGAACTATAGTAACACATATTCACCTACACCTAGCATGACTATAATTCGTATGTTCTTAGCTCTCGCCGTGCAAAATGATTATTGCATACACCAATGTGACGTTAAGGGAGCCTATCTAAACGGGCAGATTGATCATGATATATACATTGAAGTGCCAGAAGGCGTATTCCTGAAAGATCCCAAGTGCAATGGACTAAAACTCATGAAGTCAGTTTACGGACTTAAACAGGCAGGCCGGAATTGGTACGAGACCATGCGGAACAAACTAACCCAAAATGGATTCAAAGTAACAAGGTCAGAGCCGTGCATATTTACTTATCAGAATGGAAGATATGATATGTACTTCTTGTTATTTTATGTCGATGACATCCTCATTATGGGAAGATCAAGCGTCATCATTGAAAAAATCAAAGCAACCCTAGATAATTCGTTCAAAATCAAGGATTTGGGTGTTGTTAAAGAATATTTGGGTATGGGCATCAAGTATGATAAAGATCGAAGAAGAATCAGCGTTTCGCAGAAACAATTCGTCCAAGATCTATTGGGTAAGTTCCAGATGAGTGACTGTAAGCCCGTGAGTACACCATTGGCAGAAGGATCAAGTCTGAAGCAAGAAAGAGGGGACAAGAAAGATAAGTTGGGCAAGGAAGATCACCTCAGATATAGAAGCATTGTCGGAAGCATCAGTTATCTTAGTAATGTGAGCCGCCCTGATATCACCTATGCAGTAAATCGGTGTTCAGAGGTACTCAACTACCCGACAATTCTCGACATGCAGAATGTCAAAAGAATTCTGCGTTATCTCCACGGAACCGAAAATTACAAGTTAATATTTTCGAAGGGACAAGATAGGATGGAAGCATACTCAGATGCAAGCTTCGGAGACAGAACTAAAGGAAAATCAACATCGGGAAGTGTAATTTTCCTGAGAAACAGCTTAATTTCATGGAAGTGTAAGAAGCAAAGTATCGTAGCTCAAAGTACACAAGAGAGCGAACTGATTTCATCTAGCGAATGCGCAAGAGAAATAATAAGTATTAAAACGACGTTATCCGAGTTACATTTTACAAAGTATTCGAAAGAAAGTGTAACATTGTATTGTGACAATCAACCCACGCTAAAGTTGATTGAAAACAAGTTCCAGACTACAGGCAGCAAACATATTAAACTTAAGTATTACATCATCCAAGATTATGTGGATAGAAGGGAGATAGAGCTTAAATATGTGTGCAGCGAAGAAAATGGAGCAGACTTGTTAACTAAAGTTGTAAGTCAAGCAAGATTAAAGTATTTAGTTAGATGTTTGAAAGTAATTGACATCGATACTAAATGTTGGGTTATTCATTTTATTGATTGACAGACTCTTTGAATTGGAAGGGAGTATTGTAGATTTGAATTCAGAAAAGGACTCACCTGGACAATTTTCTAATCTATTTCAAATCAAAGGGCAATTCCAAGATATGTCAAAAATATTCATGAATAATCTGACTGGAATAAGAAACAATAGAACAACGCAACAATCACGTTCAAGTAAAGATGAGACTCACATAATGCGAAGGGGTATCTATTGTTGAACAATAAACGGGCGTGCTGTTGCAGTTGTATTGTAGGACTGATGTTTGTTGAGTCAACGAAGAAGAACGAAAAAAACATGGCTGAATATGACAACAGACATGAAAATGTTCGGAAGTCTTATTAGCTGAAAGATACGAGGGAATCACGAAGTTAAATATTCCTTGTTTCTAGAAATAAGTGTGGCCCATAAACACAAGAGATATTTGTGGGAGAACGGATTTGAAGTTCGACCAAAGCGAAGGTATTAAAGGGAGAATCCAGTTCCAAAGATCATCCACAATCGGATTCGAAAGGCAACGAATCCAAAGACAACGTCAAGCAGGTATTGAAAGCCATTCAATGTAGGACGTTCAGACGAAAGATGATAGAACTTCAGGATACAGTAAGTGACCTTTGATTTATCTCACACGGAGGGGAACATTAAAACACGAACATAGTTGTCATCTGATTTCTTCAAGACGAACAGAATGATAGACATCAGTAATGTTTACAAAGATAAAGATTCAAGGAAATAATACAAGTGTGGATAAAGTTAACACATACAAACTTTTTAGTTATCACATTTAAGAAGAATGTCTAGCAAGGCTGTAAATGGGTAACACAGAAAGACGTAGAAACATACAAGTGAAACAGACTTAATAATTCTCATGTAAAAGAAACTTAAAACAAAATATACATAGATTTGTTTTATTGATTTGCCTTTGTTTTCTTTTCTACATATTAGGTACACATAAAAGTTATTTTAGCGCGTTATACGAACATTCTCTGCTGGAGTAAAGGTTTTAAAAATAACAGCTCCATTACCATGTAGCATTAAGTAATCGCTTTTTCTACATGATTTAGTTTAGTACCCCGACTTACAAAAGGGAATTAAAAAAAAGAGTCCTTTCTCTCAAGCATTTAACTAACCAGGAAGGTAATTCAGATTTGTCGTTCTTCCAAATTTTTTTTTTTTTTTTTAAATAGGACATCATCCGTTTAAGCAACCAGAGTCATATCAAGCTCAATTAATAACAGGATTCGAATCATCCTATAAAAAAGAAATCATTTAATTAATTCCACGACTTAATAAGGTATCCGATTAAAGAAAGTTAAGAGTTCTCTCACACTCTCTTCCCAAAATGGTTTCCAGATAAAAAAATTAGACCAACATCTGTTAACCAACTAGGAAGTAATATCATATAACTAAAGAACCCTTTTCTTTTTTCAAACTAATGACATTCAAATTAAAATTTGATCTTCTAAAAAATTTATAACGGACATCTGTTGTTATTGCTTTTCAAATAAGCAGTTACAAAGTATTCATGCATCTTATTCCATCTCCGGCTCCGTTAAACTCAGTTTGGTAAGTGTTATTTTCATTTTCTAAACCTATCTCTCTCTCGCTCACTCGTTACAGAAAATGTTTTGAAGTATTTATTTGTATTATAAATTTACAAGAAATTAGTATCCACTTCATTACTGTTTCGGAAAATAACGAAGTGTTAATCGTAAAAAGAATCGAAATTCAAAATAATCATCATATGCTCTTTCACGAAGACTTTATAAATACTACATATTATGCAAATCTTAACGAACTCATAACATTCGGTTTGTCAGATTTCGAAATTATTAATTTTTGGATTTACAGAGAAGAAAATATCATTAAACTTGATTACACTAAAATTGATATGATTTTGGATCCAATTCAATAAAATACAATTTCTTCGAGTGACAGAGAACTAGGCAACAATTTAGCAAATGAATTTAACGTAAATGATGAAATACAAAATTCAACAGTCAGTTCAACAACAAATTAAGGTAGGCTTTTTTCATTTTCCTACATATATTTGATTTTTGTAAGCTTCCTTAGCAAATAATAGTTCAATTTTCATCTACAATTATAATTTTTCACGAAACTTGCCATTCGACATTGAGAACAAAACATTCTACTCAACTACCATTTGGTGCGGAAATTCATTCTCAAAGACAATGTATACCCTTTTTGTTTAATACAAAATTGAATCTCACGGTAAATGTATACCAAAAATTTGATTCTCAAGGACAAAACTATTTCGTTCACCATATGCAGTTCTCAAGGACAAAAGTGGGGCAAACCCTTGTTTTTACTGAGTTTTTTTATATTACTACTTGCGCTGATTTAAAATCTATATTTAGATTTTCTAAATCTGGGAAAGTTTATGAGTTACCGGAAGTTAAGGTTATGTTTAAAATGTATAAAGGTGATACGTGACATAATATTTACAAAAAAAATTGTTATAAAATACTTATTTTATAAAAACATAATAAAATTGTTGCATATGGACAAAATTACGTATCTTCTTATTATTTCTGTTCTTTTTTTTCTTTTGTAGTGTTTCTTTCTGGTCTAATAATATTCCCGCAATAATTAGCTGACTTTCTCCATAGTAAGTATGTCTTTATGAAACTTTTCACCGTGGAATGCATCACTGCAGCTCTCTGAAAAGTAACCCAGATGCGAATTCAGGAAGTGTACTTTTAGAAACATCTTGCATTCTAAACCCTGATATTCATTAACCAACTGGTTCACCAATTCCTTGTAGTTCTGAGTTCCTCTTCTTTCCAGGAAGTTCACAGTTGCATATCCATGTAATGTAACTGTAAAACGCTTCCATGCACATTTGTCTTTGTATGTTAGACATGCTTAAACTCTGGATCTTGCTGAAGTTCTCTTAGTTGAGGTTCCACAAAAACACTTTCCGTTATATTTGTTGCTGAAAGACGAGGAAATTTTCAATTTTGTTGGGGCCAATTCTTTTTTGTGTTGTGTTCTGTCACGACTATCCCACTCGCAGAAAAAGCAGGCATATTGTGTGTAGTCTTGTTACATCCCAAATATCTATTTTTAAGTCGCAATATATATTCCACTTACGCTCATTATATTTTAATGAAATTTAGAATTTATTGGTATACCTCATAAGTTTCTTTAGCCAAACTGGCATAAGCAGTCAGAGATAGAAGCCAATATATTCCCATTCATTAAGCAGCAGAACCTCCTTCAGACTGGTTTTCGATGCATCTACAAAGAGTCTCCGGTCCTGTGGATCATACTAGAAGTACAGAGCTTTCATTAAGCCACCTGCGTCTTTGCAGAAAGTCAGTTAACATGCAAAACTAGATAACAACTTTTTCTCTATCTCTAAATTCAGTAATGTTTATACTAGGGTAGAGAAGATGGTATTCCTGGAACCTGGAACCCTGCAGTTATGCATTTTGTTGGCACTTGTCTTATTGCAGTCTTTTTGGTCTGGGTAAACTACTCAGATTTCCTGTTTCTAAATACCTGTGTATTCGTCAAACAAAATAGCAATCGGTTGCATGGTCTTTATCCTATCTGCATACCATGCATACAACATTTTATCTTTCCAACAATTTAGCATAATACACTGTAAACAAAAATGTGGCCTCCACTTCTTATCCTGGTCTCCAATTTCCATTCCAAAATAACGTTTGTACGCGTTCTTTATGATGGATGAAATCCTCTTCCTATGCCATGCAAATCTGAACTCCTTCATAGATGTAGCAAAAGATTGATTTCAACAACAACAAATTTGGAAAAATTGCTATTAACCAGACTTTTATTAAGAACAATTTGATAAAGGCATATATATTGTTGCATACATTAAAAAATAGATTCACTTTACATGATATATTCAGTAACAAGGTAAATCAACTGTGAATTTGAGTAAAATGAAGTTTTTATGACCTTAAAATTAAAAAACTGTGGCTGATAGTGAAATTCTGATTGAAGACTTGAATTTTCCAAAACAAAATGCTTTACAAACACTTATTTTTTACTTAAGAAAAAAAAAACCTTCGTAGAACAATATTATCAGAACCTCAGAAAGTGAAAACTTAATAACACATTGCTAAAACTAAAAGATATAATTCCGTGAAGCCATAAAAGAAATGTGAGATTTTTCTGTTGTACATCATATCAAACAACTTTAATATAGTACAAAATGGAGAAGCATTTTATAAAGTATAAATTAAAATTTAAAGCGAAATTTGACACAAAATAGCAAAAGAAAAGAACGAAGGAATTGATTGCTATGTTATCAAACAAAAGTGATTGAGTAGATTAAAATAAAGATTACATAATTATAGAAGTATCTGGTATAAATATAATAGGAAAAGAAAATCTCAACTATACAAAAGAAGCTTTACTAGTACTACAAAAGAAGCTTTACATGTATACCAGTAGATATCAGGTACCAATTTGAATCACAATAAAATTACGTTTCCTTGCCAAATCCAAACTAATATTATAAAACGGAAACTTCGTTTGTTTGTCATTCAATCACGCCTCAGCAACGCAACGGATCTAAATGAGTCTGTGACACGGAGTAGGATACAGTTTACTTTTCATCCCGGTCGATTAAGTAGTTACCGTAAATATTTATTCAGATGTCTACAGATCTGAATGAAAACATTTACAAAACTGTCGATAGGTGGCGCTAGCACAGTTTTAAATCATGCTATGGTTTGGTAGACAATGAGTGCACTTAAGGAGATTGCTTGCAGACGCGGACCATGATTAACTCAGGAGTCACCTGATACTTCTATAAAGCGAATTATATGGTGATATATCTGCAAGACTTCTGAGGTGAAGCGACACTAGCCGGTTAGTTAATCTAAAAAAATGTAAAAACTCTACGAAATCACAAAATTACAAAAGAATTAAGTTTAGCTATATCCCACTTATTAATAATTATAATAACCGTCAATGTAATTTTACTTCTAAATTAAAACAGCTTGCCAAAGTTTATCTCAGTTTTGAACCAAGCTACAGAACATTGGTAGCTTTTATTTTCGCCTTTCTACCTTTATTTATTTCGATAATATCTCCACTTCTAAATAAATAAAATTTACTTTCCTAGCAGTAATTTAACTATTTAGCTTTTCGTATCTTAACAGCCAATTTGAAAACCCTAATACTTTTTCCTTGTTTTTTTCTTGATAGGGCTGGTTTTTGGTTTAGCTAAAATCACAATCGCGTATGTATGGTTGTATCATGTATGGTTGTCATATGTATGAATTTCCATATATAAATCTGATAGACACATTCTAAAAACAAAATGAGTACCAAAAGTTGCCAACAGAGGAAAATGTGAGAAAAATGTTCATGCACTAATTTCCTTAACCGCGTTTTGTGTAAAGCGATCATGATAAAAAGAAAGACTTAGAGAATTCACATCACTCGGCGACGAACTGCCTTTCGATAACTCTTACGTTACATGACCGTGCTTTGTTAGTGAAGCTGTATTATCAGCGGGACGAGAATGCCAGTGATGCCTTTCGGGAATTTCGGGAGTTGAAGATGCTACGAAGAGAACCGATGAGCATAACAAATCTACGAAAAATGATTGAATGCTTTGAAACTACTGCAACAGTAGCAGTGCAAATAGGCCGGGGACGCAAAGCTATCAGTCACCAACACGTTGAAGAAGTTGCAACTGCTTTTGTGGAATAGGAGATGACGAATGCGCATGGTACCAGTAGTGCATGGGCAATATCCCGCAATATCCCATGCTCAACAATGCGGAAAATCCTGCATCAGATGTTGAAGTTTTACCCCTATAAAATCTGTCCTGTTCAAGAATTGCGCCCTGGCGATGCGACCATCCGCATGGAGCTTCCATCAAGATTCTTAGCGCGCATGGAAGTGGATGAAGCATGGCCATGGCAGACTTTATAGAGAGACGAAGCGCACTTTTATTTAAACGGTGATATTAACACATACAACCGCCGCTTTTGGGCTGCGACTAATCCACACGTGCGACTGCAGATGCATATCCACTCGCCGAAAGTCACAGTGTGGTGCAGCTTTACGTCATCGTTTATCATCAGTCCTTATTTTTACGAGGAAGTGGACCGAAGTGAACCAGTGACCTGTTACGTCAATGCTGCACGGTATTCCGATATGCTAAATAACTTTGTGGTTCCACAACTGCAGCATAGAGGATGTCTCGAATGTATTTTTTAGAAACCGAAATCTGTATGTCCTCCATATGTTCCATTCTTTATGTCCACCGGATGTTGTTACGATTTGACCAAAACATATCTCGCTAGAGGGCTCTGAACACCTCATGTTATTTTATGCCCACCCGGTATATACACATATATGAATAAACATACATACATATATACATATTCGCATGAAATAAAATAAAATAAAAAGTAAAAGAAGCTTCGAGGCAAAAAAAGAGAAGGTGGATGCGATTAAAGATTAGGAGATAGGGGAGAGAATGTCACACAGACGGAGGGAACACGTGGGGCTTGTTATTTTCATATTGAGTTCATTGCAAAGCAATCGTAACTGATGCTTCAGTACCCACTTTCTTTCGTTTCTTTCTCGAAGTTCCTTTTACTTTCTATTTTATTTTATTTGTTATATATGTATGTATGTATTTAAATGTATGTGTATATAGGTTGTATGTATATTTTTTTGCCATGTGTATATGCGCACAGCCCCTGGATAATGAAGGAGAGAAAGTTTGGGAGAGAGGAAAAGATGAAGCTTATTTCGGAAGTCGAGGAGGAGGGCGGCTCACTTCTCCATCTAGCATCATCCCCGGTTCCTCACCTCTCGCCGGAAGTCGATCTCCACCAGGACACCCCTATAAAAAGTAATGGGATGTTCCAATCTCGTGTCTGCGGTTCTTAAGAACCCAACTTTGATTCATTTTGTTTTGTTTTATTTTTCATTTTAAATCCCCAGACGAAGGGAATCGTTCTTGAATTCCTGAAAACATGTTTGTAATTTCTTAGTTAATTATAACATATCATATAAATATATATGTTAATATTTATATATATATGTTTTTTTGTTTCTAGTTTCTTCTAGTTTATTTGAGTTGATGTTAATAACCGGTAACTTCTTATTTTACTTGAATAACCGACGAATATTCCGTTCTCAAAACGTGAATCAAATTTCCCTTTGATTCTGTATTTGGATTTCTTTAAGTATACTGACCTGCCAAATTTTCTGAGATAACTAATGCTCGCATTGTCTTTATTTCCAAACCATTTAATGAGTGGTATTTTATTTTCAATGGATTTATGTGGCAATCTGTTTAACAAATAATTTGCCATATCTATAGCATTGACCCAAAACCTTAATGGGAGTTTTGAATCGATGAGAATAGTCCGTCCTATCTCAAAAAGTTTCCTATTGTATCTTTCCGCAACCCCATTCATCTGAGGTTGGTAAGGAGTAGTGCGGTGATATTTGATGCCTTTATCCATTAGATATCTTTTCATGTTTTCATTAACATTTTTATCGTCCATTGTCTGTTTTTATTGCTTAATTTTCTGATCACATTGTCTTTCAACTGCATCAACGAACATTTTCAAGTACTTATGGACTTCGTCTTTACTTTTCATGAAATACCAAACGAACGTCTATAGTCGTCTTGTTGATTTCATACAATTACTGTAAATTGCATGGATACTGTAAATACTGGTTACAGATTATTACAATAGCCGTTAATTAAGTGCTTCAAAATTAATTTAAAATTTGGTTGTTCGTTAGAACTGTACAAATATTACGTGTGTCAGTATAACATAACAGTATTGTTTTAGTTATTGTCCGCCAGAAGTCGCTGGGCGCTACTAGCTGGCAAGTCCTCATACGAAATTTAACCCGGAGTTCTCCTAATAGATACTTATACTGTGATAAAATTAAGTCAATACGAAAGGAATTCGTGTACATGATTTATTACTTTGGCTGTATGTCACAAATGTATCAAACACTTACCATTTTTAGATAGTATCACCAAACAATGAAACCATAATTATTTTAATTTTTAGATCCGGGAAGAAGAAAAGACTAATCTGTTCAAAGTCAAACTACTTTGCCTCGGCTAATCTAATTCTAAATGCCCTTTTTTGCTTTCTCTATTTCTTCTTATCTTTTGTCATTCCCTTTCATTTCAATTTAGTTTACCTCAAAGTTGATTGTCAGTGTTAACAGATCCTCCATTGCCCGCAGCTAAATAGAAGTGCCAAAGCAGCATTGATAGAAATGAGGGGAGAATTCAAAATTAAACCATTATCAGAACTACTACTGAACTCACAAGAATATTTCACATCGATTTAAACATTCAAATGGGAGGAATCTTGACATGTTCTCCCTCTCAATATATCAACTCTATCTTAAAGTATGATTATCAAGGAGAAAAAAATTCAGTTTTCAGCAAACTTGGGCTTTTGATAAATATCTTATCAATGATGTATATCTTTACAGAATTTCTATATGAGTGACAAAAAAGTGAATTCTTATCAATTTTTTTTTATCTTTTCAGTAAACTTTATTAATCTAACAATATACATCAAAATTCTAGAATCATTTAAAAAAACTTTTATATTGTTTATTGTGAAATAAATATTGGGAAATTTAAGTAAAAAAAAATTGTTAATCTTTCAATGACAAAATTAATGTCAAGTATTATTTTTAAAATATCCTTCAACAATATTATATTTCAAAAGCTAATTTATTTTCAGACGAATGGTTAATATAAAAAATAAAAGAAAATGATTTGAAATAGAGAAATGGTTTAAAATTAAGAAGCGTTTTTGATTTAAATCAATTTTTAATGAAATACAACTGATATTACTTGAAATTAGAAAAATTAACAATCGTACTAGAAATAATACAAAAATTTACAGAGGTGTGTATGAAATTTTATTACATTTTCAGTGGAGCTATTCACTTTATTCGAATTTTAAATAAAATAAGGAATGAAGCATCAGGGAAATAAGTACTACTTCCTCTGCGAAAGTAAATCACAATGCACTTAAAGTTTTAAGTAGTGGGAGAAATACTCAATACATTCTGATGCATTGTAGCTCTCTCTCCTTCAGTTCCAGAAATTGTTTTAAAAAATCATGACATGCTGGAGATCACAAAATTATATAGTGAAAATTAATGATATCTCTTGAGTGAGGCGATTAAAATTGACGCAGTTGTAATTTTTTGTTGACCATGTTTCAGCCATTCGTATTTCAGAAATACTTCATACACCGACTCTTCTGCTGCTGTAACGACTTTTTTTAATATTTTAATTTTGTTATTCTTACATCTCTATTTGCCTCTCTCAGATCAGCTAAGTTCTTCACTGAATAGAATGTTGCCATTCCATTGCTGAAAGCTTTGTTTCATATTATGATGAGTCCTCTTTCAGGAATGTTACTTGCAACCCAGACTGGCCAACTATTATTGTAGTATTAATAAACTCAAAATTTCTGCAAAATATATAAAGTTAACATACTGCTGCCTTTTCAATAAATAAAAATTAAGGTTTAAAGAAAGAGCGTAAGCAAGTGCTCCTATATTAAATGTAAAGCATATATTCTAATAGCGGTATATGTTGGAAAAAGAATGTAAATCCCTCTTTAATATATAAACAGCACGTTTTTTGGCAGCTGGTGAGATCGAACGAAGACCTTTACAGAAAATGTGGATTGGGAATGGCTCTCAATATGTTTCAATAAAAAATTCATGAAATATGATACAATTATTTGATATCTGATGATAGCTTACTTTATTCATCATGCTTTATCGGAATGATGTGGTTTCTGCTCTTGAATTTTATGAACATAACAACTATATATTCCGCAAGCTCGACAAACGATGGTATACAAATTCCTAAATATAAACCAAAAAATCCACATATATTCGCAAAAACTGCGCTGGGAGTGAGTTGATAATATTCTTGTAAAATGATAAATATATTACTCTGAAGGCAGGCTGCTAAACCTGTTACGTCAACTCCAGTCTTTCTATTAACGCCCATTTCAAATGGATACATAGAGTATATATATTCTTCACATTTTATTGGGCAATTACACTGTTTTCTTGCATTACCATTATTGAAATCATGTAATAATTTTTGAGATGCTTCAATTGATTTATTCAACAACGACGACTGATTGCACCACTCTTTCTGGCTATTTGTCATAAAAGGCAATCTGGAAAAAAAAGTTAATGGGTTTCACATTAGAGATGTTCAAGTTTCAAAAAATTTACAGTTAATGATAAATGCCAATATTAGTATAATAGTCTATTTCAATTTCAAAGTTTTTAACGTAAGGTTATTAATCTCAATAAATATTTACTTTTTTATATTTAGAAAATAATAATGCTACATTTCTTATTTATTTGCTATAATTCATTGCGGTTGGACTTTATTTACTATTAACTATGATATTGAAGTTAATTTTGCAAAATAGTTTTCAGACTCTTGTATTCCTAGAACTGATGGTTTTCTTATAATCTAAACAGTGAAGTTCGGCTGCTACATCACATTCACACGTTGATTTCACTTTCTTTAATGAAATTAGAAAGAGGTTGTCCCAAAATCGACTATCCCGGCCCCACTCGGATTTCGCTGAAAATTGGTGTGCAGACTCCGTAGGGGGTGTAGGGTCTACAGTAGCGATTAGAAGTATGTCCGACTTCCGGTTAGACCGGAAATGGATAAATTTGCTGTTTATTTGTATGTTGAAATATCAAAATGAAACCTATGCCAATCGATAGACCTCGTTGTGGTGAGTAAAATGATATGTCATATGTCTACCTAGCACTTCCAGTGAAAGGGATATTTAGGTATATTCTCATGAGTTTCATGCCTTTTCTCGAAAATTCCAGTCTATTCAAGAATGCTCTAGAAAAATCTCTTCAGATTCAAAGGCATTTAGGCTCTCTGTCTTGATTATTCTAGACAATTCTAGAAGTTTCCAGAAAAGGTTAGTGAAAATTCTAGAACTTTCAAGAGCATTCTCGAATTTTCTACTTTGACGT
Source organism: Thereuonema tuberculata (assembly GCA_023159025.1). Lineage (NCBI taxonomy): Eukaryota > Metazoa > Arthropoda > Chilopoda > Scutigeromorpha > Scutigeridae > Thereuonema > Thereuonema tuberculata. The sequence goes on along the minus strand of JAFIDM010095280.1, from coordinate 14,549 downwards.
AAAATGAGGCCGGGAACTATCATGAACGTTCTGGAACTCTCGACAGTTTACCACACTTTCCCAGAGATTTCTAGAAATACCTCAAGAGATATATAAACGCTGTGGCTTTGAACGAGCACAGTCATTACGATTCCAACCTTGAGCAGGTCAGTACCACTTTTAACTTGTGCTAAAATGATGGAGGTGGCTGGCACAAATCTCTCCATCTTAATATAAACACCGGCATTCAAGAATGGTATTCATTGTTTTTTTTCTGTTATTTAAACCAGTGATTTAGATTAAAAAATCTTCCAGAATGGCGGATACCAGCAATATTACTGTGAATGTTCCATAGAAACATGTGACTTTAAGCAACCGAACATGCATTTTCAAGTGCAAACGAGAGTCATCGCATATGTTAGTTCCAATAAAAGCCCGGAAAGAAGCACTCATGAATTTGAAAAATCTGTATTCCAGCTAAAGCACGATGCTGCAACCGTCATATCAATCCAGAAAACGATCTTTTTGGTTTCTGCATTTTTCTTTCAGCAAACTTCGTTTTACTAATTATAATGGTCAAACCGGAAGTGCCAGCTAGACATATGATATATCGTTTTACTCACCATGCTCTATCGATTGGCATAGGTTTCATTTTGATATTTCAACATAGAAATGACCAGCATACTTCACCCATTTCCGGTCTAACCGGAAGTCGGGCATACTTCTAATTGCTACTGTAGATCACACACCCCCTACACAGTCTGCATACCAATTTTCAGCAAAATCCGAGTGAGGCCGGAATCGTCGATTTTGGGACAACCTCTTAGTCGTACTGATTGTAGCCAAACATCATCTTGTGATGTGGAACTTGTGATTTACAAAATTGCTCTGTAAACGTTTTATTCCACTAATAGAAAAGATAGTTCTTCAGTAGTCACAAAAAGCAAACAGGATAACTACTCAGTTATTTATGTAAATGTTTAGAAAAACATTGAATCATATAGTTTGTTCCTGAAGGAGGAGTGAGACATGATACTGTAGGTCCTTTTTTTTGAGGCATTTCCTCACTCCTGGGTGAGATATTAACTCGATATTTCGGCCCCGTGCCTCGAGCCTTCTTCGGGAGATGTTTTAGAAGTTAATCACATGAAGTTAATCACATGAAGCAGAGCGCATAACGAACGACTTTCGTCGTTGGTTCCTCGGACGAGTTGCTCATGTTGTTAATTCTGAGGCGGATGATGGCTGCACTGACAAGAGAGCTGCACTTGTGAGAGGGAGAGGGGGTGGAAGCGAAACGAAAGAGAAAAAAAAAAAAAGGGAGAAAGTCCTTGAGGACAATTTCTTAATTGCGTGAGGGGGGTGCGAGAGCGGCAGGGACGGTCTCTTCGAATTCAAAAACCGTTAAAATGAAAGACAGCGAGGCCAACAGAGAGAAGAATTTGAAAAATAAAATGAAATAAGATGAAACAAAACATAGTAAAATAAAATAGAATAAAATCAAATAAAATGATTAATATGTGTGAAAATGTAAATGAATACGTGGAAATAATTGAATGATAGACGTGGGAAGATTGATAAGAGAAAATATTAATAACATTAATAATAGTAATAATAATATTAATAATTCAACTGAATTATATATATAAGAATGAATAAAGGCTGGATTAAAATTCGTCATGGATAGATTAAAATGTGACATGAAAGAAAAAAAAAAACTATGCAAAGGAGAGGGTTAGATGAGGAGAGGGTGCAACTCTCTTGTCAGTGCAGCCATCATCCGCCTCGGAATCAACAACATGAGCAACTCGTCCGAGGAACCAACGACGAAAGTCGTTCGTTATGCGCTCTGTTTCATGTGATTAACTTCATGTGATTAACTTCTAAAACATCTCCCGAAGAAGGCCCGAGGCACGGGGCCGAAATATCGAGTTAATATCTCACCCTGGAGTGCGGAAATCCCTCAAAAAAAAGGACCTACAGTAAACATTGAATCATTCAACTTACCTACAAGATAATGTTTTGTTCAATAGGTCATTGAAACAATTTACCTCACATTCAACAACTTCATTTTTTTTAACACATGGTCTTAGAGGATGATATACTCGTTGAATCTGTTGAAGGTTCAGAAAATTTAAGTTCTATTAATCATTATCTAAAAAAAACATATAATGCATACATAAATAATGGTACAAATCTGTAACAGAAACTTATATGCCTACCCAGAATGATACTAAGTTTTAGACAATATATTCCTCAAATGTCAAGTGAGAAAACTGATAGTTTAATTCGAAAAGAATCAACTAAAAAGTTGAATATAGAATAAAGAACATATTTAATAACTTTTTTCTTTAATAATTTGAAGAAAAATATGAAATATAAAAAATTATAGTAAAGAATAACATTAAACGAATCTATAAGAATGTTAAAGTTTTAGACAGCAGTAGAGAAGATATACAGGGTGGACCAATTAAATTGTTACAGCTAAATATTTCCGAAACGGTACGTGATAGAAAACAAATGTTTCAAGCAACACCATTTATTTTCGAGGGGGACAGTTGATGGTGTTAGTTTTAATTGGAACAGTTCATTGCTGACGCGGAGGTGGACGGTAACTTCACAATTTTCAATGGAAAGGGTGGTGAAGTAA
>JAFIDM010095279.1:42908-59700 GCA_023159025.1 Thereuonema tuberculata | reverse complement strand
ACAGCTATAAACCGAAATAACTGAACTATAGGGTGATTCACTTCGGGAGCTTAGTCTACATGTAAAAGTAAAGAAAAAAAGTTATATAAACGTCGGTCCGGAAATGCTTCGGTATCGAGTTACGGCTAGCGAAAGATTTCGCCCGTAATGTAGTACAACAATACGCACATGGACTACACCTCAGTTGTTAGCTCTCACAACCAATCAAAACAATGCAATTCACATTATTGTTGAACAGCTGTTATTGTGTTGCCAACTTTTTTGTAGGTTCCACGTGGGATAAGCTTCAAACCAGTTGGTTCAAACCAGCTGGGAGATACAGTTTTGCAACATGTTTCATTCGATTTTCAGGTCAAAATCCATAAGAAACCACTGATTTCGCCCCTTAATTTACATTCCTAGACTTCCAGCAAGTCTTCATTTCATTCATTGTGGGCGAAATCTTTCGCTAGCCGTAACTCGATACCGAAGCATTTCCGCTCCTAAGTTTAAATAACATTTTTTCTTTACTTTTACATGTAGAATGAGCTCCCGAAGTTTCTGCAAATCTTCATGAATCACCCTGTATATAAATATTCAAGTTAAAACAAGTTTGGACTGAAATAACCTATTTACCTATTGAATGACGCGATCAAGTTAAAACAGATTTAATGATATCTAGATAAGAATAAATTGCCGTTCCAGCGTAGTCTAGTGTTCTGTGCGTCTCACATTCGGCAGAAGTGTCGGAACCTGGGTTCGAATGCCGGCAGGGAAATGGTTGTTTCAATTTCTTTTCCTGTGTTTGTCAGCCTCTTCTTAACTTTCTCTTCAGGTCTGAAGCCAGGCCATAATGGCTTCCTGAAAAAGGCGACGGGAAACCGCTTCAGTATCTATTCCCTAGAATAAAGCGTGACTCTGAGATCGGAGAGCACCACCTGCTGATGCAACGGAAATACTGGTGATGATGATGATGATGAGAATAAATTAAGGTAAGAATGTTTTAATGTCTTGAATTATGAACACACTTGGATATAACTGTATTTTTGGCAGATAGATTGCAGAAAGATCACATAGACTAAATTACACATGGTATTGTTAGGAAAGATGAGTAATTGGTGCAACGATAAATAAACAAATAAATTGAAAATACTTTAGAATATCATTGCTGTCGTAACATTCTCGTGGTTTACCTGCATTTCTGTATCTAGCTGAATTTTGGTAATTTGCACAATTTATTTATGCTGTCGTATTTTTAATGAATTAGCATATTTTATGCAAATCACCGAATACTTTATGATTTAACAACGATAAGGTTGAAAGATAATATGTAAATTGAAGAAAGCAGGTGACAATGATTCAACTCTGACTATTTTTTAAGAGAGATCTTGACTAGTCAGATAGATCCATCATAGATATATGGCAAAAAAACCTTTGTAGGCGAAATAACCCAAACAAAATTTGAGTTATTTGTAACTGCGAATAGTAATTACTTGTTTTCATTTCTCTAGTCCACAGTGGCACCAAATGAATAGTATTAAACCAATCATTCTCAACCTACTAAAAACAATTGCGCTGGAAGGCAGAAAAAGAATGCGAAATAATGAAATAATTAAAAATAATCTAAAATGCATGATTAAAATTTTATTGAAATTTTACTATTTTTCATTTTCGTTATTATTGTGTCCATTGTAAAACAGATGATAGCATATTTAAAGCAGTTTACTTGTTGTGTAATTTCGTTTTGAAATCTTCATTTAATGAGGTTCTTTTTATCGAGGTTTCTTCTTCAATAATGGCTTCTTCAATAGTCCTTTCCCCTTCAATGACATTACTTTGATATTAGCCGTTGACATTACCACACTCCATTTCTTAATGACCAACTTTAAATTGTAAACTGTATATTTTTTATCTATGATTATTCTTATTAAATTTATATAGAATTAATGAAAGTAACTGATTCTTGTTAAAAAATAAGGAAACCAATATTCATATAATAAACAGACGCCTCAATTGAAAAAAAGAAAACCCTAAATGTAAAAACTTCGTCAAATAAAACGAAGTTTTATTTTAATAAAAACTGATATTTACTTGACGATTTAGAATTAAACTGGGAAACTTCCCAAAATTACAATATAGATGGAACGTGGATTGGTGATGTACCATACAGGAGTTTAATTGTATTTTTCAGTAAGTTTCTTGATGTTTTTCATAAACAAGATTTTGTGGTATTTTTATTAAATTGTCTTTTATTTTGAAAAATATAAGAATATTTCTTTATAGCATGAACTAATTAATTTAGAATTTTTCTTCTGAAAAAGAAAAAAAATCTTGTGTAATTCTATTCCATTAAATGAAAATTGGGAATCCTCAGTGATGAATGGTTTCCGCGAATTAATGTCAACACTTCATATAAATTTTCTCGACCGGCAATTTCAAAGGCTTAAATTATACATCAAAGTGGAATTTGCCATCGTTTTCAATTAGAGCGTGATGAATACAGATTGTTAGGAAAAAATAAAAGAAAAATTTAAAAAAAATAATAAGTGAATCAAAATATTAGATCTGTTTGCTGTTTAATTAGCTGTTTTCAAATTATTCCTTTGTGCATACCAGGAATCAATTGGGAAATCGGGATAAAGAGGAAGTGAAGCCCCATTGAAGTTAGTGCGGCCATCCTATACTGTCAGGTTTAGTTACACATTAATTCTGTGCATTTAACTGAAATCAATCTTCACATTATTCTGTTTTCTTTGAGACATTTGTTGTTAAGTTAAAGTCCTAGAAGAATCGTAAAAATTAAGAGGTATGACATTCAGTAAGTTAAATACTAATAACAATGGGTGAGACCAAATTATTTATAAGTGACATTGGTTTTGATTGTGTATTTTTTTTCTTTGAGGCACCACTGCGGTTCCGAAGTTAAGTACTAACTTCAGTTCTTTACAGAATTTGCGGATATAGTCGATAATGTAAAAGTAAATATAAAAATATTATATTGAAGTTCCTCAATGGACTGGAGGTTACTTTGTAGTTATATCAACATTATTTATGCTTAAATCAAGATTCACAGATACTATCGAAGCTATTTGGGTTTTTGCGTAAAGCTACGCGAACACCATCCGATTTTGCACCAACTTAGTCGGCCAACTTCGAGTTGGTGCGATTTTGTCAGCCGCGAACACCATCCAACTAGTAAATGAAGTCGGCCGCGATAGCAGCAATCCTATAATTCAATGCGTTTCCCCAGCAGCTGTGGAAAATCCGAAAAAATCGAGGTTTTGAAGCCTCTCTGATAAATTCTGCCGCATACAATTAGTGCATTTCAGTACAAACTTTATTTATGCATGAAAGAAACTCGCAATACTCTGATATTCATTGTGCACACGCTTGTCGTCGAGTCGAATCGGTGAACATCGTTTTAGACGCCATTTCTTTCCACGGGCGTGACGTCATGACTGACGTGTTCAACGCTGTCCTGTGACTGGTAAGTCCGACCAACTTTTCCGAGTTGGTTGTGCAGCAGCAACTAAAATCGCTGGCAAGTCGCTGAAAAAAACCTGCTCAAAGTCGTCTCTAGCGACTCGAAAACGGAAAGTTAGCCGACTAAGTTGGTGGCAAATCGGATGGTGTTCGCGGGGCTTTTCTAAACTTTTCTAAACCTTTTTTTAATCTTGCTGTTTTAAAAAGTTATTCCACTTGTTAAATAACAATATTAATAATACAGTATATTTCTTAAACATTCATCATTTGGAAATACCTCTTGGCTTTTCTTATGTTAACTTGTTTTCTTGTATCATTGAAACTATTTTAACATCAGAAAGAAAGTGAAGAATTTTTAACAAATTGACAATATATAAAGAAAGGTAAACGTCGTGTTGTTATTACGCAGGAATTTCTCTGATGATAGATTTTACAAAAGTAATAAAGATTATAAAGATGATTTTCTTCTTTTTTTTTTAAAAAAAAAAAAGAAAGAAAAATGGACAAATATTTTTAAAATAGAGCGAACATAGGTGTCCGAATATCATCTATATATCATCTAAAGTTTGTGTTTTCTCTTGGAAGCATACATAGTTCTGTGCGTCCAATTACCGAAATGCAACACCAAATCATCACACTATCTCCAATATCCTTTACGAATGTTATGGGAATTATAGCGTGTTCCTCATTCCCTGCAGATTAGAGCACTCCTATAAACGCTTTGCAAAGCAAATCTGAACTCATTTCTGTATAGTACTAACCTCCATTGATTTTCATATCATATGATTGTAATCTTGCCCGTTTTAAATGTCACGGATAAGAGACATGGAGAATGCTGATCGCTTAGCATAATGACCTCTTGCGTGAAGTCTTCTGCGTGAAGTCTTCTAGGCACAGTGTAAGTAGATACTATCGTTTCTGTAGCCGTAGGATTCCTACAGAGCGCAACTGTGGCTAGTAGTGCTGTTCCTCCGGTCGCATAACCGAAGATAACGGCCATCCACAAAAATTATCCCTAGACTTTCTTCGCTCTACGTTCGGGAATTAAATTCTATATTATAAAATTGGTTTCATAGCCTATGGTCCGGAGATGTTCATTTTGGCCACTTGTTTTTCGACAGCTCTCCATCTAAGTTCATCTGTTAAAAGATATCTAGAAACCATTACAACTCTTTTCTTCACAATACGAACACTAATTGATGCATATCTCCCAAAGTGCTCCTATTATGCTGCTCATTTACATCAACCAATGACAACGCCATTTGCATCTCTGTATTACTCTTCACGTCTTGTATCAAGTTTTAAGATACATGCATCTTTATCATTCATTCGCAATTTTTCAGGGTTTTTTTTTTCCTTACTTAATGAAAACCAGTGAAATTATTAGCTTTTAAAGTTCAGTTCAAGTAATGTTACTCCAATCATCTCAATTAATTTCGTTGTTCATTTCATTGTTTTATCAATGAGAAAATGTGAAATCATGTTAGAGTTCGAGAGGTTGACTTTCCTTTCATTCTAATTTTTGAAGAACATTTACAAAATTAAAGAAAATTTGATGTTAAATATCCTCTATTGGTGGGGAGACACATAAGCTAAATGGAATAATTTTTTTGAACCTTGAAAAATTAAATGTATTCACGATAGACTTTAGCGGTATCAATTTCATCTGGATTTTAAATATTTACTTTTTTTGCGATATTAAAAATGAATCAATTGGTTATTAAAAATTGTGATTTCTTGATCGATAATTTAAGAAATTTCTTATCAACTACTAGAAAAGATGATTAATTAGAAATAAATAGCAGACATAACATCTAGTTTAATAAGATCAAGATGCCATATTCCTAAACAAACATACCATCGAATCACCATTCAAAGAACAGTTAACACAACTGGAAAAACATAAGAACTTATCTTGCATCTGTTTCAACGTGAATTAAAGCCATGCAAATGATGAAATAAAGGGACCATTTATATTCCAAGTAGAAAAAAAAAAACCAACTGCTAAACAAATTTAAGTATCTGTAAATAACGTCATATGTTTTTAAAGCAATATTTCATTTAATTATAAAGTTCCTTTCTTTATTTTCTGATTCTTATATATTTAGGAATATTACAGATGCAGCCTAAATCTTCACATAAAAAAAAAATAATTGTAAAGTTTCTTATATGTTTTATTAGAAAAATCAAAATCTTGTTCCTGAAAAATTTTAAAAATTAATTATTGATGTAATGTAGTAATTAATATTATTAACTAATAATAAAGACAAATCTCGTCATTTGTAAAAAGAAGTAGTTTTTTTTTATGAAAGTGCCCCAAACTTCTCTCCCCTGCATCATCCCCTTCTAACCAACCATGAATCGAATTAAATGTTTATTTAAATAAATTTATTTTTAAAAATTTTGATATCTCCATTTATTTTTTTAGCTTAAATTTCTTCATGCGAATACCCTGAGTTATAAAATGCAGATTAAAATTAACTCCAGTGAAAGAATTAACCATTAACATGTTTATGTGTGGTGAGTGTGGGTGGCAGGGAAGCCGAGCACCGCGACCGAACCATTAAAATTGTCCAGGAATTTCTGTTAAATACTTTAATATAGAATTCATGAAATATAATAATGACAATTCTAAACATCAATGGGTGAGACTCAAGTTTTTACTATGTGACATCCTAGAACAGCTGTTTCACGCTCTTTGGTGATCATCAGCTAGGAGTAGTCACAGGTTACAGGTCAGCGAGGCCTCAGCACTGAGGCTAATAGAAATATTCGTCGGGATTGCAGTGGAGCCTCGAAAGCTTAAATATACAATAAAAATTAACAATGATTTTCTTGCAGACAAGCAGACATCATTTTATAAAATTCTCGATAATCTAATTGTTATTTTTTAATTAAATTAACGTGTGTTTTTTTTCTATTACTGTAATTGAAAGTCAGCAGTAATCCCATGTTGTCGCCCATTTCAAACGGCATCCTGGATCCTTCAGTTATCCCTTATAGCTGCAGAGCAGATATACCAGCACCGCAAATGTATATGCGCATACAGTTGAATAAAATAGTTAATAATTAATGGTAAAAAAAAAAAATTACACAGAAACACTTTTAACGAATAATGTACTGTAGGTCTTATCTAAGATAAATAACTGTCCCTTCCTATTCCATCATTTCCAAATTAAAGAAAGAGCTGCAACTCGCTTAATTATGCAGACATTATAGAAAATACATCGCAAGTTTTGTTTTACACAACTGTTAGTTATATCAGCAAGGTTCAATATAACGTTACATCAATTTCGTGTGTAATGATTCGTAGTTAGAATTCAATTAAATTTTATCTACTTTAATGTGTCTTTCGGTATCTTCCAAAGCAACCAGATAAAAATTTTCGTAAATGGCAAAGCCAAATTAAGAAGTGCTCTAACAACTCCTTATCAGCTAAAAAATAAAATATAAAAAAATTGCAAAAACAAGTAAAAAATACTTATGCCGTAAAGCATAAAATTAATGCGACCCATTACAACCCTCGCGTACATTGAACAAGCAAAAAATTCCCAAACGTGACTTAAAACTTCACCTAAGGATTGATGGAGGATGATCCTCCGCGCAACGACAGCCCACTATTCACCGGAAAAAGTTTAGGAATTTTTTTCCTGGATAACTACTGCCTCGATCAACTTGAAATTTGGATGCTTTAGCTTAGAGTGTCCGCTATGCATTCGATATTTTTATTCGACCGTATCTATAACAGTTTGAGGCGCAGTCGACTGTTTTTTTGCGAACTCTGATCGTATATTTTCATTTAAGAAAGAAACAAAGATTCCTATGATGTTTGAGCCCCTGAACACGATGGTGAAGACCATTTGCCGATCGACCTTCCGTTCGGAAGATGTTAGGGAGGGATAGATATGGACAGACGGATGGACGGGCGGACAGGAGAAACACAATAGCACTCATATGTGTCGCAAAAATATGAACAACATTTTAGATTCACGTGTTAAGTTATTGCGGTGTCTATATTATGTTCGATAAAACCTTAATTTTAGTTTTCTGGGTTATGCTTAACAAAAGCATAGCAAACAAAAGATGAATTGCAAACAGTGAGGCACACAGGATTAGGGTTGGGGGGGGGGGGGTAAGGATATTGTAAAGAGTTGCAGAAATGGAAGTTATACATGTTGTAGATGTAGATGTTGTTTCAAAGATCATTTTCCAAAATAATAAGGTACAGACACGTCAGTACTTCAATACAGGTTTTCTTCTCGTTCTTTCTTTCTTTATCTTCCTTTATTTTTGGTTTAGAGCTTTAACCATTAGCCCTCACCCCTATGAGTGTGCCAATGATTGCAAATGTCAATAATAAAAGTTCTTGGTATTTGAAAACAAAAAGAAAAACTCAAAGAAACGATAGTATTCTAATAAACAGAAATAGATCTCAATAAAAAATTTCTATGAATTCTGTTTCTGAGTAAAAACATTAACACCATTAATTTACAACCAAGTAAATAAACATCTTTTAAATTGTAAACAGTTTCCTCTACTTAAGCGAGAAACATTTGCAAACATTTCTTCGAATCAATTATTTTCTGTTAATCTAAACCCAATGAAATAAACAAAATGTAAGAAGTAAGAAGATAAAATGAAATTAAATACCATAAATAAATTAAGATTAGAAAACAAAAATTAGACTGTTGTTTCGCTTTTTAATTAAATTTGTGTATTTCTTACTTTTTCTTAAGATAATGAATGCAACATAGAAAATCACTGCGAAAAGATTATAAATTATTACAGAAGTGGACAAAAGTCTCTAAAAAAATATTTTCTTAAATAATAATAATAAAGCTCATTTAATGTTTTGTTCAAGGATCTTGATATCATTTATCCACTTCTAAATCAGTAAATATTACTTCATGTTTTAGAAAAACTTTAAAAAGTAAAGTAGTATTCTTGTGAATACTATGCATTTGAATAAGGGTAATTACGGACTCTTTAAAGCCGACATTAAGTTATTAGAGAGAAGTGATGATTGTTTACAGTGATAAAGTGACGAAATGAAAAACAAAAAGAAGCGTTTTAAATCGAGTAAGCTTCATCAGACGATTTTTTTCTTTAAGAACATCCATCCCAACAACCTACCTGCGTAGTAAATAGTATCTTGCATCTCAAGCTTGTATCTCTTATTGGCATAAAAAAAGTCGTTTATTCACGGATTATTGCTGGAGATCATCACGATGATTCCTAAATACGTTGTAATGACTAAAGGCTGCTTTTCGGAGATTTGTTATGAATTTTCTAAATAATCGCAGATTATCCTTTAGGTAATAAAGAGCAAGAAAGTCATCTCCTCTCTACAGACAAGGATTGGTTCTCCAATTCGATTTTTTTCTTTTTAAAAAAAAGCCAATGCAGTGATCTCTAATAAAACATTCTAAAACGTAAACTTTCTGAGATCTCTCAAAATATTAGTCTTAAAATATAGTCTTGCAATGGCGAATTTCAGCGATTCTTAATGTTTCTTCAAAGCCAAGCTTAGGTTTTTTTGCTGTTTTCTCGAAGACACGCAGCAAACTTGTCTTATTTTTTCACACAAGCTTATTCAATGATATCGATATGCATATCAACAATATAATTGGTGCAATTTCATGTGTTATTAGGAATGGACATTAAACAATTGGGGTTTTCAATGATTATCAGCTCTCCAATTCTGCTTTTCTTACGCAATGACACAGACATCCATTAAATACATGATGTGTAATTTCAGATATCAGTTTGTTGAAAATGAAATGCTTCATTAGTAAAAGAACTATTACTACTGTATTTAAAATGAAAGACCATACAACAGATATGCCTACCATCGAATTATTTAGAGATTATGATGATTAAATAACTTTAATTCCTTATTTCTTAAAAATGGCATGTTTTTCAATTCGCATCCATTTCATTTTCAATGTCCCACTTCAAAAAATACTAATTAAATGTTTAATATTATCATTATTTAACAATAATGAGAACCTACCATTAAGTAACTGGAAAGTCTGGAAATGATAAAAAAAGAAAAAAAAAGAAACTCGATAAACAAAGAAAAATAGAGGAGACAGAGTTTAAAAATTTGCAAAAATAAAGTGCAAGTTAAAGTAAATTCTAAAAACAAAATATAACTTTAAGTAAAAACATAAAAATTGGCCTTAAAGCCTCGATATCAAAAATTCGATTTTAAAACTCAATATTTCGAGAACTGATTTCAAAATGGTTTATTCGAATGAACTGTAACGTATTGGAATCCATTTTATGAACTTTTTTTTATTATCCTGCTACGAATGTAGGTAAAAATGATTGGCATGAATCCAGTTTCAGATAAATGTACTGATATAAATCCATCAAAATTGGCATCCATCCATTGGCAGAATCCAGGTAACTATCTGACATTTTGATTTTCTCCTCTCTCTCAGCATTTTTACAACATGAATTTGAATAGCAGGAATACATACGCTGCATAATCCAATTTTTTAATATTTCTTAGAAATTACTTTTATAAGCATCCAGAAAAATCTCGTGGGATTTGAAAAACAAATAAAAATAATAATAATTCAGGAAAAAAGATATATTAGTATAGTTGCTTTCTTCTTTTTCTGACATTGAAAAATCTATGACTTTCATATTATTCGCTTATAGCTTTGTAGGTCGTCCTATACCTACTATTGAAAGAAAAAAATAAAACTTTTCCGAAGATGAACTTGTGTTGGCAACAAACAATTTAACACAACGTTTAGATTTTTTATATTTCTACTGCAAGAGTGAAAATTCTTAAAACTGTCTTGAAAGGTAGTTTAAGGTGTGCTGTTATGAAAAAGTGAATTTAGAATTAGTGGCAATTGAAATTCTTTCTGTAATAATACAGTTTTGAAAATGTAACTGAAGGTCCTTATTTGGAGCCCCTGTTAAAATATCAAATTATTCTACATTATTCTGCTCATGACATACTTTAAAATGATATAAACCATGTCCATGTATGTTATGTTGCCAAAAAATGGGGACAATTTTTCAAATTAAGTTGAAATAGTAACGACAAAAGCTTTGGACGACTTTTACTGTTCAACTGAAACAAAAATGACGAAATAGTCCACTTCAACGGACCTAATTTTTGTTGTAGCCGCTAGAAGCCAGAACCTGTCTGAAACATAATTAATCTTGGTAAATTGTCAACGTTCTATTAATAAAACGAAGGATGGGCCTTATTTGGAACCGGAACTTATTTGGGCAACCTACCTTACTATCTGAAAAATTTAAATAAGAATTATCTAAAAATAAACTAGTTAAAATTTAACAATAAAAAATTAATTTTGTGCTTTTTAATTTTTTATTGTTAAATTTTAACTAGTTTATTTTTAGCTAATTCTTATTTATTATTATTGTGCTTTTTAATTTGAGCTCATATTCCTTACTTAGTAGTAGTCACAATTTAGTGTTTCCCGTAGCCTTTTATCGTTCATGAAGTCTTGTAAAACAAACTTTCCACAAGTAGGTGCGCTTGAACATCGAATTCATGCTTTTCTTAAATTACGTGCTAAACACAAATTGTTCATTATTGAATTTAATTTCCACAAAAAAAAAACTAGCAGAAATTTGTTTAATAAAATGATTCTCAATTAAATTAAGTACAAACAATTAAAAGTTCAGTATGCATTATAAACGATTTGAATAATGTTGTAATCAGTAAGATGAACCATTGATTATTATTAATGAATATATAACTTTACATGCTTGCATGAATTTTAGTTTATAAAAAAAATTCTTGTTCTACAGAAATATTACATTCCACCATTTTTAAATTTTCAAATTCAATTGCACGGAATTAATTAGGTTGCAAAGAAACCGCAATAATTTTGCTTCGCTGAACAACAAAGAGGTGTTCATTGTTCTCTTTCGGTAAACGGATGCAATTCTCTGTTATTACTGAAAAATCGAACACAATTTTCACACAAACGACAATGAATGAATAGATGCAGAAATCGAACTCAATCTGAGGCACATGCAGTCTTTTTCATCCCTAACACAGATCCAAACAATATGCAGTCAATAATCTGCCAAAAATCAATAGTATTGGTTTTATAAAAGATTATTATTAAAATAAATTTCTTTTTAAGTTATTAAGTAGTGTTAATTTCTGGTTGTAGTCCATATGAATATATTTGTTTACCACCATACAATTCGCTGTAGAATGTTTCCATTTAAAAATCTCAAAATACAACTAAGTTACTCACTTCAGTCAGAAAACATTGTTGTTTCTATTTTTTTTTCAAATTTTATAGTTTTAAAGATTACATTTTTATTGGTATTCATAACAGATATTATTGTTGCATTGAAGAAATTAACTTTCTTATTGTTGTCTTTTAGCATTCTGAAGAGTGAAGTTTTAATTTTCATATAAGTAAAAAGATTACTTTCATTTCATCCCATTTACCTTCCCAGATTTTGTACTAAATGCGTGCTTATTAAAGGTGCACCTTTCTAGTTAGGTCTTTTAGGGAGAACTTCGGAGGCAAACTTCGAAATTGATAACAAAAACATTGTAAGGTACTTAGTAAGAAATGGGAAAGCACAGATCTTTTCATTTTCCCTAATTATTCTAAATACTTAGAAAATTCAACAAATTAAACCAAATTCTCTTTGTCTTTTTTTTTAATTTTCTTTATTATTAAAGTTACTTAAAATTTTTTGTTTAACGTCTGTTGTATTTTAAAATATTCGTTTTCAAAAAAAAGTTGTAAATAAACGCATCAATTCAAATTTGAAATTCTACTATAAAACATTAAAATTTGTTTATATTTTTTAATGTTTTATAATACAATTTTAAATATTAATTGGTGTGTTTCTTGGCATTTTTTTTTTAGAAATAGAATATTTTAAAATAAATATAAAAAAATAAAATAAAAGCATCTTAGTACGTACTGTAAACAATACAGTGCATGAGGTCGACTTGTCAAAATCTATAATAAGGTAGGTTGCCCAAATAAGGCCCGGTTTCAAATAAGGCCCATCCTTCGTTTTATTAATAGAACGTTGACAATTTATCAAGATTAGTTATGTTTCAGACAGGTCCTGGCTTCTAGCGGCTACACCAAAAATTAGGTCCGTTGAAGTGGATAATCTAACCATGTTTGTTTCAGTTCAACAGTAAAAGTCACCCGAAGCTTTTGTCGTTACTATTTCAGCTTAACTTGATAAATCGTCTGCATTTTTTGGCAACTTAATATACATGAACATGTGTTATGTCATTTTAAAGTGTGTAATGAGTAGAATAAGATACTGTATTTGATATTTTCTAGTTGACGTGCATTTAAATACTTTTTAGTAAAACAATGCATGAAAGCGTGGGTTAACAGGGGGCTCCAAATAAGGCCCTCATTCTATAACATAAAGTAATTATATTTAATGAGAAAAAATATAACAAAAATCATCAAAGCTAGTTTTAAATTCACAATTTTATAAATTAATTACTAATTAATTATTAATTTGTAGCTTAATATTTAGTCAGAACTAAATGCTGGAAATTAGCTGTTTTCACTGCCAAGCTCTTGTCCAATGTGGGCGAGTTTGCCTGTGACTAGTAGTGGGCCTTATTTGGAACAGGGGCTCCTAATAAGGCCTTTCAGTTATATTTACAAAACTTTTTTATTACAGAAAGAATTTCAAATGCCACTAATTCTAAATTCACTTTTCATAACTACCTTTCAAGACAGTTTTCAGAATGTTCACTCTTGCAGTAGAAATGTAAAAAATCTTTAACGTTAGGTGGGCCTTATTTGGGCAACCTACCTTATTAGGAAAAGAGAAAACTATAGTTAGCAGGGATGCTATGGAATCCTACTTTATTTCATTACTAAAACTATACAACACTTGTCTATCAAATATTAACATAAAAAAGTATTTAGATAATTGCAGTTATAAGGAATAAAGTAAGGATAAAATAAAGAAATTGATAAAGAAGATCGAAGAATAATAGTTGCCAAAGGTTCAATAGCGAATTGAAGAAGGTTGAAAAACAAGCAGATGATGGAAGGTGTAAATTTAGGAAGATTCCAACAGAGGGACTGAAGCAGACGATAGGATGTTCATCTTCTAGAAAAATCTCCAATTAATGGACTATGGAAACGAGGAAGCGTTTAAAATCACATTTTGTAATCTTAAATTTCATTGGCTTAACTTTATATAAATGTAGAATTTCTCTCAATGTAATTACGATTGATAAAGAATCACTACCAAAGGATGCGAAAGATCTCAAGACATGATGCAATGTATATTTTCATTTACATTTTGCTTTTATTAAAATTATGAAAAAATATAAAGAAAAATTTATTTTTGTAAATTCTATGTATACCAACAATAAAAAGCATCTTCAAATTTCCTTTCCATCAAAATTAATGAAATCCATTACTACCTTAAATCCAATGAAGTTCAATCAAATCAAAACACACTTAGATATTAGTGAAATGAGGAACGAATTAATATGTTTTAATAGAAAACTGTGGAAACTGACTGGGAATTGTTTTCTGTGGAGCAAGGAAGAAAAAAATAGAAGCCATAAGAATATCTAACATTTTAGATGATAATTATTCAAAATTTAAAAAGTACTGGAGGCGAGTGGTTCGATTAGCATCATAAAACCATATGTTTATGGGGTCATTCTTTATAATATTTTAATATTTCTTTTTAACGTTGTCACCTAAAGAAATTTCGGTAAAAAAAAAAAAATATATCATGTCATCTTTCTGTTTCAGAGGTAGAAATTTTGTAAACATTTACTCAAATCAACATGTTCTAATAAAGCAATAAACGACTTTTTTGCTAATTGAATTTTGCTAATTGTGCCAATTGAAAGCTCAAAACTTCTGTACTCCAAATCACATTTCTGGTTTTTTTTTTTCAGAGAAATTAACATTATTAAAATGGCGGATATCGAATTTCGTGCAAATTTTTCTCTCTCGTTTGTCAAGGCGACAGTAAGAACAAGAAAAACTATATCTTTCTTTTGACTATTCTTTTTTTTATTAAAACGTTTATTTACAGTGATACATTTTTATAAAAATATTAGCATGTTTGCACCTTCTTTGCACCTGTATTTCCAGAGTACTACATAAAAAGATCTGAAATTTATTTATGTACTTTTATAACTAATATTTAGAATGTATTAAAGTACTTTTGTCCAATTAAATTTTACTGAAAATTTCTTATCCTTCATTTAAAAAAAAAAAGTTAAAAAAACAGCAAAAGAAAATTGAAAAATGGCATTTTTTTTATGCCAGATGACCATAATTAAACTTCTCCTATTCAAAGCACTTGATCTAAATCAGAACGTCTCCAAATTCGGTAGGAAGATTAATTAAGATATGAGAAGCAGAGAAAAAAGAAATTAGTTCAACAAAAAAAAAAGAAGCCAATAAGAGAATATGGCTCTGTACAATATAAAAGCAGTGTTAAAATGGACAGACAAATGAATAACATAGACTAAGCTATAGTGAATGATTACCTTTACAAGTTGCATTTATGATAACACAGCACCTAAACACTTAAAATCAATTCAGTTTAGTAAAGTAGGCCTAAGTTGGAAATTTAATAGAATATAAGTAATGTCAGAAACTTGTTGCCCAACTCGAACACATTGTGTTCAGCCATGAGGAAGAGGACCTGGTGGACCTAAATCGATACTTACAGTAATGATACTGTGTATTTGTATTATGTATAACTACAATGAAAAAAGTAAAAATTACTAAGGAAAAAATTCGAATTTTTGATGCACATATGAATGTACGAAACAATATATAAAAAAAGTAAAAATTGATACAGAAATAAGAGTTAAATGAAGCCTTCACCAACAACGGGAACACCATCAATATAGGAGTTCATGCTTGTTATTATTAAATAACGTGTTATTAAAAAATCCAAAGAATGCATTCATAAATATAATTCATTCAATTGTAAACAATTGTATTGTTTTTGTTTTTCGTAATTTCGTCGTTCCGTAACTGCCAGCAGTATGAGTTGTATTCGTTTTCTGAAATGACAGAGATGCGTTTGATGTGTCCAATGGCTCATGGAAATGGACATAAGCACATCGGCTACACCAAGAAGATTTTCCAGGTAGAGCATATCTCTCAGGGAAAGAATCAAACTTTACCTACAGGCAAACAATGGAAGACCCAAAAGTGTTGCAACAGTTATAAAAGATAATTGAACTGACGCGGTAGCCGCTGATTCACGAACAAATAGTAGGACAAAAACGAGAACAAAAGGATTTGCGTACAAAAGTTTGTAAGATACTTCATGAGGAGCTACTGAACGCTTATGATCATCAACTATATATAGAAGGTGGTTATAATTAAACTTGGCCTATTTAGACAGCTGCAACCAGTAGTCGAGAGACCAGAAGTTGTACACATACTATTCAAAGAATGCGCTCAACGATTCTGCAAAAAAAAAAAAAAAAAATAGTTACAAAATCGTCCGCTAGAGGGCGCTTTTACAAATATATGAACGGAAAACGAAAACAGAATATTCAAAAATGCATTTATTTCACACAAACAGTATCAGACGTTTGAACGAATCATTTTATTTTGCTCAATATGTTCCCCCTGACAAATGAAATGTATGCTCAACCGCTGACCCAAAAGTGGAATAGTTCGCACATGTAGCGTGATACTGTCTTTTAGTTCTGCTAATATTGCAACTCCTCCATGTTACACCACATCCTTTAGGTATCCCCACAACTAAAAATCGCATGATGTTAGGTCACGAGAACGTGGTGGCCAGGCAGTAGGGAACATGCGACTATTTACTCGATAATTGGTAAAGTGTTGACCCAACAAAGTTTACACGAACCTTCCAATATGAGGAGGTACACCATCTTGCATAAAAGAGGTTAAATCAAGACACTTTCTTTCCTGCAGCGGCTGCATTACAAAGTTCTGGAGCATGTCAAGTTATCTTGCTTCAGTCACGATACATGTCTGAGGACCATTAGCAGTAATTTCTTCAAAAAAATAAGTACCCAGGATAAAGCTGGATGTGAACCCACACCAGACTCTAAGACGAATGCAGAGGCATTTCCAGGAAAACGTGTGGATTTCCCTTGGCCCGGCAATTTTGGGTGTTTTCACAGTTCCATTCAAATAAAAGTGTGCTTCGTCGCTCCAGAGGATGTCCTATGGCCACGACATATCAACTTCCATCCTCGCCAGAAATGTAATTGCAAAAGTGAGTCGTTTCTCCTTGTCGCCTGGAAGCAGTTGTTGTCTGTGACTGATCTTGTATGAAAAAATGAATTAAGTTTCTCAGG